>CAJQZJ010034673.1:6829-24390 GCA_907164525.1 Lophiomys imhausi | reverse complement strand
TGAAAAAACCCCTTGCACCAACTGCAGACAGACTGCTGTCCAAAAAGAACAAAACTTGGTAGCAGGGAAGTCGAAAGCCTAACTCTGCCAAGACAGGGTAGGTAAGTCCTTCATAATTCCTGCTCTACAACAAATGTCTGTCAGAGAAACAGGACCCAAAGGCTGAAGACTGATGCAGGAATGTATGGAGAGAAAATGGGAACTGTCCAGGCAGTCATTGGTATGTTCTTTCTTAGTTTTGGAAGCTGCAGGCCCTGCACTTCCTATATAAGCAAATATATTTATCCCTCTCAGGTCTCTGAGGTGGTTGAAGAATAGACAGCTAGAGTCTCATAGTTAAATTTTGAATTGTTTAGGAATCAAGAGGGTGTTATAGATCTAAGAAGATACTCTTAAAAGTGTGTTGCAAGATAGTATGAATGTTGAGTCACATATAGACCTTTAAACTCATGGAGTTGGTTAGATAGTAGAATGTTAAAGTCAGGGTCAAATATGTATAAACTGGACATTGGGAAGGTATACTGGGCCATTTAACTCTCATAAATGTGGCATACTTATATCTGTTGTTTTGTATAATACTTACTGTTATAAGAGAAGGAACCATCTGTTGGACTGAAAGGGGGAACTTCTAGGGGGAAGAGGGTAGAAGGGCGGGATAGGAAGGGGAAATAGGGAGGGGTTTGTTACTGAGATGTAACTTGAAGAAAAAAAAATAAAGTATTTAAAAAAATTTTCATATTTTCCAATACTTTTTTGTTCTGGATTCTGCTTCAACTATTTCAGATATTGGCCCCCTTTTGTCTAAGAAATTTTTATATGATCCTGCACAGCTATGTATACAAATATTTGTATATCAAACATTTGCTGATAGTAAGCCACAAAGAAATTTATTTTTAATTAATTATTTGGTATAAATAAATTTAACAAGTGTTGAAGATTAAAGCCAATTTACATACTAATGAGATTGAGGTTATTATATTCAGATAAAAAATTATATCTTGAGTGAATATTAATTCAAGATGTAAAGCATATTTGATGCTTCAGAGAGTAGATCAATATTTTGATTTTATGGTCATCAGTGATGAGAATTCCACTTTACATAAATAAGTAGTATAATATGGCAGAACTATGCTTAGTGCCATTTCAGAAATTTTTGGAAATTCTATCATTATCTCAAGCCAAAATTGATTTACAGACATCATACGAAATCCAAGTCAGCAACTCGGACAATTTTAAAAACTAGACAATCTAACAATACAATCTAAAAATATACTAATTTCATATAAGTTAAGGAATAAGAGTAAAAACAAAATTGTCTTAGTTTTCTCTGATTGTACCAATATGTTTCTAAAAGAGTACTAATCTTTTTGTGCTGTGTGAACACTGAAGTTTTTAAGACAATATAATCTCAAATATAAGCACTAGTGTTTGAGACAGGATTCTAGCGCTAGTTGGAACTTCATGGTATGATATCATGCGCAACACACGCAGCATGTTCTGTGTGCGGAACCAAGGCTGCAATGGAGTTATGTGATACAATATGAACAAGTATTACCAGAAACTCCTTGAATTCATTACATATTTATCCCTATGAGTGTGACTTGTGTGTTTATGTGTGGAAGTGAAGGTATTTGTACCCTACAGAGCATGTGTGGAAATCAGAAGACAAGCTCAGATGTTGGTTCTTACTTTCTACCTTGTTTGAGACAGGATCTCTTGCTTCTCTATTCATATGCTGGGGTGGCTGCCCCCTTGCAGTGCTGAGGATTCTCCTGCCTCTGCTTCTCCTCTAACCGAAGCAGAGCTGGGATTACAGATACATGCTAATAAGTCACACATGCTTTATGTGACTTCAGAGGATCTGAACCCAGGTCCTCACATTTGCTCACAAAACATTTACCCATCGGGTCATCACCCCATTAACTACATACTTAATTTCAAATAAATTTTTGGTTTTTATGCATTTAGAAGTTTACTGTTGCCAAAATTTTTGTGCCCACCACCCCCACCCTGTAAATAGACGTATCATCTACATTTGAAGGAATTATGGTTTACAGAATGTTAGTACATCTTACATTTAAAAACTGAATAAATACTATAGCTTCAAGTGAAATTAATCTCTAAATTAAAATATTTAAAGATACTTTGTAACTGCACATGTTGTTCCATTAGTGTTCATGATTGTTCAGAGGTATGTGAAAATTTTAAAACCATTTTATCATGTACTCACTTGAAAACAACAAGTCATCTTGAGGTAGCAGGTATTCACAGGGGATGGCTAGAAAATTGCTGAAGGGTATGCCTTTGATTTTCAATTCTATCTTTACTGTGGGAATTAAAAGTGATGATAGCATGAGCAACATCAGTAAATATTGGCTCATATTCCTCATCTTTTACCCACATAGTATTTCCTCTCTGGGTTTAAGCTAACACTCTTGGGTGTGTAAGATTACTGCTGAAGAAAGTGGGAATTTTGTCTGTGTAAGGTTTTCTAGATTGGACCCAAAGGTTTTTAAAAGCTTCAGTCAATTACTTGTTCCTTAAAGCCTGGGGTAATACACCAACATTGTTTAATTGAGTTGAAAAAGGTTATTTACAGTATTTTCCACAGAACTGATTTTTTTCAGCCAACTGATTTGCATATAGCACAACACAGCTAATTTGTACTAATGACTAAGAGCACCAGAGATTACAAATTCAAGAATTAGCAAGTACTGTAAGTGAAAGCATGAAATTAAAAGCAATTAGAGTTGTCTCATCACAAAAAGGGCTGCCTCCATCCGGGCTTATTATTTATGGCAGTGATTTATAATAAGTAGTATTTACTTTGTAGTGAAACCTTCATGATGTGGTGTTTATGACTTCTCTAAGAGAGATGAACAAAGCTGGTAGACAGTGAGCTTCTCAACTTTCCTCATAGACTCATTCAGATGTTCAGCCTTCCCTGTCCTATGCTCCTACCTTATATAAAGTACTCTTTTAAACACAAGTTCAATTTTTTTCCGATGCTATAACTAATAATTGCTCTGGGATACAGAAAGTACTGAAAATATCACAGAGGCAAAAAACAAAACAAAAAAAATGTCACCAATAATCTCAGCACCTAGAGATTTCCACTACTAATATCTGCTATGCTCACTGCTAATATTTTCCTACACATATTTCTGAAGAAAATGTCAATTATGTAAGGACATTTGCTTACTGAAATTATATTTGATTTTCAAGTTTGCATTGTTAATTTCCAGAAAGATGCTGACAAGGACACACCATATCATACTCATTTTTTGTTTGGTTGGTTTTTTTTTTTCATTTTTTACACTTATTTATTTCTTCAAGATACATCTCAATCATAGTTCCCTCCCTTCTCCCCCTCCAGGTCCCACCATCCTATTCTCTTTCCCCTCACTCTCCTTTCTGCTTTTTTTTTTTAATTTAAGGTATATCTTTTTCCCCTCAACAGCTCCCCCCTTTTAGTCCAATAAAAGGCTCTTTTTCTTATAACAATAAACACAATAAAAATTAGGCCACAATTATGAAAATTATAAGGTATAACATACATTCCTAATGTCCAGTCCAAGCATATTTGGCAACTGATATTAATATTCTATTATCTATCTATCTCCATGACTTTAAAGTTCTATACCTAACTCTGTTTCCATCCTAACTTGCTTTACCAACTTAAAAATATCTTCTTAGACCTAGAGCATCCTTTTAATTCCTAAACAAATTAAAATTTATGGAAACAAAAATATATCTAAAAGCGAAGCTTCTGGAAAACCATTTGTTCTTCCCTGTCATGTATCGTTCCTCAAACTTGACCTTGGCCTCCTGGATCTCTAAAGACATCCTTGTTGACAACAGTTTCATCCAAAGGGATATCCACAGGGTACCTGGTGGGCATGAGATGATTGAAGTTATAAATTTTCACAAAGGACTTGATCTTTGATCTCTTGGCAATTTCCTTCTTGTCTATGAAAGCTGTCAATTTCTGGGGATAGCTGTCCATTTCAGACGCCAGGGTGTTACTATAAGGGCAGGCTGAGGTACTGTCATCAATATTCTTCACAACAACGGCCTTGTGTCCAGAATAGGCTCCAGCCAGGACCAGCACCAACTTCCCGGGTTTCATAAACTTGCCCGTTTTGACAGCAAGCAGCCAGTACCTAGCAGAAAGGAAAAAAGAAGCTATACTCATAATTTAATTATGCTGTATATTTAGTGTATAAAGTTGAAATTTATTTCAGTCCAGTTAGTAATAACTGGAATCAGCAGTTATTTAGTTTCAACTGCTTGAAAATAAATTAAAATAATTTAAATATTCAAATAGTCTACCTTGGTTTTCACTATTAATAGTGCCTATTTGTATATTTTTTTCTGAATAATAGAAAATAAGTCATGTTTGTGGATGACATAAATTTAACTAAAATTCAATATTACTCACACTTGACACCAATGTGTCCCTAGTGTGGACAGCAAGAATGTCAAGGAAATGTGAACAAGCAATAGCTCAATCTATAGCTAGCCTTATATTAAAATCATACACCAAGCCATGGTGATAGACCAGAGGACAAAGGTGCTTGCTGCCGAGCCTAATAAGGTATACTTGATCCCCGGGACACACATGAATGAAAGCAGAAAATTGACTCCTACAAATTGTCCTCTCTCTCTCTCTCTCTCTCTCTCTCTCTCTCTCTCTCTCTCCCTCTCAAACACACACACACACACACAATAACTTAATAAGTTTTAAAATACAACCTTTCTCATTTGTTGAATTTATGTTATGTGAATTATAGCCCACTTCAATTAATTGGAGGGAAAAACATCTAGTAGAAGTTCCTAGAAAAAAATATAATTTTAATTTTAATTATGCTACTCTTTATTTCACAAGTAAATTAATCAAAGTACTAAATGGGTAGGTTTATTTTATACTGCTGCATAGCAACCAAATATCTGAACTTTCCTGAGAGTTTTTTTATGCTGCCTAGCTTACACCCTTCTTCAAATGAAGATAAAATTGTGCCTGAAAGAGACAGATGTGCTACAGTCATTCAGTTGAAGCTATGACTACATGAGAATAATTGGCGTTAATTAATGAGTCTAACAGATTTAAACTGATTATGAATTTGCATGAACCTAAAACCTCCCCAACAGTATCCTCTGAAGCATACTTAATAATGCCTTAGAAGTCTTATAGAAGCCCTCCAACTATCATGATAGAAATATCTGCCCCAGTACTACAAAATTGCATTAACATTTACATCCTCACTTTTTAATGCTTCTGGAGTTTGTAAGTCTCATCTCTTCTATTCAGTTAGTCAATTCTAAAAAAAACAACTACTATCTATGCACAGTTGGAACTCAATAAACATCAATAATCACACATTCTTGGTGGAAACTTAAGTGGCTGCTGAGTTCTTTTCATCACTTGAATTGATGATTTATGTTCTTCTCATCAGAATTCCCTGGAAAGAGGCTATCAACTTTAACAGCCATTGTAAAACTGAAGTATTCAGAGTTAGTGAAAAAAAGAAGTCCTTTGTTCCATCCTTCTAGTTCATAAATTAATCTTCTTAGTGTACAATCATGTGTTGAGACAAGGTGAATTCCATTGCAGTACCCAGGGAGTAAGGCAATGGGAGGACCTAGTGCAGAGTTCTTTCCCAGGAAAAGAAAGCTTAATCTTGGCAATGCTACCTTGTGGCTGGCGTGGGCTGGCACCTTCACACAAGCAGTCACATGTGAGCTCCACAGAAACATGCAATTGAAAAAAGAAATGCTTGACAAAGTTATGTTTGGTATCTAACATGAGTCTACAGCTAACTGACTCCAAACTTTTTCCTCTTCTATTGCAACATGAACTGTCCACATCCTTTGTATCCTCTTCTGGACTGCCAATAATTTAATGTACCCATTTGGCCATGAGATTCATTCTTGTCACACATCAGTGAATTTATTCTAGAACTCAAGCCATTTTACAAAAACACAAGGTCTTTCAAGCACTTAGAACTATTCTACTTCATGTATTAACACTCCAGAGAAGACACTGGTCATATGGGAAACGTTTGTGGAATTCTAAGCAATTCTAGCAGGACAAAGCTCTCTAAAGTTACCTGAAGAATATTCTCATCTTCTCTATCAAAGCGCTACTATAATGGAGGAACTGATAACCACAAGTCTCAAAGTGAAATAATGCCGCTCAACTAAAACTGCATCCCTTGGCCAGCAAAGTCTCCAAAGTTATCTTTATTGAACAAATATGCTTTTGAATTAATTAATTTACATATTTATTTGAATATTTACTTATTTTTTGTGGGTCATGGGTGACTGTGTGCTATGTGGAGAAGAGAGGACAACTTGTTGGGGGGAGTCATTTTTCTTCTTCCACCGTGTTGGTTCTGAAGATCAAACTTAGATCACCAGTCTTGGCCAGAAGCTCACTTGTCCACTGATTCATCTCGCCCACTGGTTCACAAAGCAGTCATATTTTGTCTGAAGTTATTGTAAAGATAGGATATAACAGTAAACAAAAGAAAAGAGGGCTCCAGCCCTTAGGAAGAATACACTCTTGCAGAATGCAGACAAGAAATAATAGATCCAATGAATAAGCAAACCATGTATCATTATAAGACATAGGACCTTTACAAAACAATCCAGTATTATAAACCTCAGAGAAGACCCCACTGAAAAGCTGGTTTTTGGAAATAGACTTAAATGGGGTAAAGTGATGAGTTAAAAAAAAATGGTTCTGAGACATGCACAAAAATCCTACAACAAAAATAAATTTGACATAAGTATCAGTGTCATGGGACTGAAGTGAAGGCCTGGGTCTACTTCAAGTAATCTCTGTTGTTACATTTTAACCAGAGAACCACACAATCTGAGTTACATATTCAAAAAAGTCTCACTTTGAGGGCAATGCCAGGCACAGACAGGAAAGCCAGAGGAGGAGGCCGCAGGGTTCAGGAAGGCAACAGGAAGTCAGCATTACAGCAATTTAAGTGGGAAGTGATGATACCCTGGGCCAAGCATGGTGGGAAAACTGGCCAAATTTTGGAGGAGTGTAGGATGAATAGTACTTTCCAGTAAAAAGAACTTGGACACTGACAGCAAGAACTGGCAGATAACTCCTCCACGTTGGCCTGAGATATAGAGAGATGGCTTTGCTATCACACAAAAAGGGCGAGGAATGTTTTTAAGAGGTGGATTAAGAACTCCATTTATGAGTATCAAATTTGGGTGCCTGTTAGGTGGCCAAATGGAAGAGTTTGAAACAGCCAAAACTATCACTTCACAGTTAATTAGAAAGAAGTCTGACGAATGATGTAAAATTTGGAGTCACTTTTTATTTGTTTGCATGCTCTCTGATGCCACAAGATTGTGTAAGACCACAGAAGCAGAGAGAGAAGCATTCAAGGACTATGCCCTGGAAAAATTAATATTAAGAATTCTGGGCCATAAGGAGGAGCCAGCAAAAACATTTGAGAAGAAAAACAAGAAAGCTCAGTGCACTCTAAGCCAAGGCGGGGAGTTAGGAAGGGGTGCTCAGTGGGTCATGTGCTGCAGAAAGAAGCCACAGGAGAACTGAGAGTGGACCACAGAATCTAACAAGAAACTCATTGTTGATCCAGACAAGGGGATTTGGGGAATTAACGCAGCTAAAAACTAGAATGGAATTTGATGAGAGGAAACGGAAAATAAGTTTAGACAATTCTGTTTTAGAAAGGTTTGCTGCAAATACGTCTTAAGTAGGGAAACTGGAGCCTATGAGATACTGGAGCTTTGTTGCTTATTTGTTTTATTTTTGCTTTCAACATGAGGAGACTAACCAACAAACTCTATGGTTGAATGAATATGCATATATATGCTTATTATATATCTGATATATATAACAGAATTGATTTTGATATTCCCTTACCCAACCATCTGTAGCACATCAAACAAAAGCTACCTGTTGGTGTCTGGGGAAAAAGTATTATAGTCCAAAAATAAAAAACTATTGACAGGTCTCTAGCTCAGGCTTGAGCTCAGATCCTCCTGTCTCAGCCTCTTGGGTGACAGAATGCCAAGTATGCAACATCATGCCTGGCCAGAGGGAGGTATTCACAAAAATAAATCTAAAAAGCAGTTCTTGTTGCCAGGGTAGAGAGCTGTAGTGCTATTTGTTGGTGGGATTGCACTCAGAAAAGTGAACCTAAAATTAGAGGAAAGTTTTGTTTACCATGCTTGGCAGCAAGTCTCAAAGAACTCAACAGCAGAAGGTCCGGATCCCAGTGGAAAGAAAGCAAGTAGAGACATGAGCTCAGCTTTCTAGAGTGACTTGCAACATTTCCTGAAATAAATTGTATTTGTTCTTTGTTTTCATTGTTCCTAAAGGATGCTTGTCTCCTTTCATAGAAGGGCTCATAATCATGGGAAGACAGGTAAATGACAAGGGAAAAGATGTCATATTGAGGACGACCAAATTTTGTGACATAGTTACAGCAAAATTATAAAATACTTTTAGTTCCTTGCAATGCTAGCTGAATGAACTGAGATGGTGATAGAGTTGCTAACCATGTACATACTTCACAGTAATTTACAAGCATTTCACAACTATGTGTAATTCTTGAAACCAGAAGTCTTCCTAAAGCAATGTGCTTCCCTAGGAACAACATTCATAAATCTGTCCATTTCTAAACATTTTCCCCTAGAAATAACATCACTATTTTCATTATAAAGTGCATTAAGATGGACTCTATTTCAGGGTTAAAAAAAATCAGCAAAGCAGGTAACTATGGCTGTTTCAGTGCCATTACTTATAGCTTTAGAGTAACATAAAGGTAGAAAGATTTGAATTACATCAAGTGACTCATCTCTATTCATTCTATGAAGCCAAACTGTTCTTAAGAAGAAAGATGATTTATAAAACTATCATTTTACTACAGCTCTATCTACATCAAGAAATATGCTTCATTCATGACAGAAGCTGCATGGTGGTGGCTTATATCACATCTCTTCATAAGAGAGAGGGGTGGGTCAAGGGCATATTTAAAGTCCTCTGGGTCTCAACTGAATCTATGTGAAGATTAGCTTCTGCATCTCACCACCCAGACACAGTGTCCCCTCTCTGAAACCAACCTGAAGATCAATGATGTTGGTAAACTCTCACTCTGCAGTTTCAAATCCACTGACTACACCAGTCTGGAAAGAAAGAACCCAGGACAAGGTCTAACATATCTTTGTAGTTGTCAGACTTGGCAAAAAAAAAAAAAAACTTCTCATGTAAAATAAATGCTCTACATCAAAGCTCTACTTTCTCATTGTATCAGTTACAAGGATGCTACAGGATAATGTATTCTAGGCAGAGAAATATCTACTGTGAATTAAACCAGCACATGAGAGAGAAAGGAAAGTCTGGGGATTTTCCCTTGTCTTGTGACATTGTCCCCAAAATACACCTCTTGAATGCTGGGTCCTCAGTGAAACTATTTGGAAACAATTAGGAGGTGTGGCCTTGTTGGGGGAGGTGTGTCAGTAAGCGTGGGTTTTAAGGTTTCAAAAGACTTGTGCTATTCTCATTGTCTTTCTCTGTTTGCCTGGTTCTTGTGGATCAAGATGTAACCTCTCAGCTACTGCTGTAGCACCATATCTGCCTACAGGCTGCCATGTTTCCTGCAGGAGAATCATAGACTCACCCTCTGAAACTATAAGTCACAATAAACTCTTTTTTCTATTAAAAAGAAAGTGTATCCTTACTCAGTGGGAAAGCTCACAAAACTGCTTTTGCAGTCAGTGCACAGTGCAAATGTCCCTGCCACAAAAGAAGAAGGCACTAGTGTCTTTCCCATCCTCAGAAAGTAGGGTATCTCTCACTCTTAGGGACAACAAGGTTAACTTAAGAATACCAAAGGCAGTTTTCTGGGTTGAAACTCTAAGCTTATACCAGGTCTGGCCATAGAATTGGCTCATATGTTCGAGCAGAGCTCCATAAGACAGGAGTAAACTAGGTGCCCCTTTTCCTGTAATAGTATGAGCCTAGAGTAAATGCTTCAGTCTTGAACCAGGAGTACAGCCGGGCTCCGAAGGACTAATGAGTTCTGGAGCTCGGGTGGCCATGCCTCCCCTCAGCATTCTAGACAGTCATGTACTGGAGACTTCCTGCACTGTTTGTTTGCCTGGTGTGGGAGTTAGAGTATTATTGTTTTCTACTTCTGTGAAAATATGCTGAAAAGCTGTCTTTTATCACTGTTGGGAGACTTAAATAATTCAAAATGTTTTCTCATACCTAGACATCAGCTCCACATAAAAAGTGGCAATATTCTACTGAAGGCTGTAAAAAGCAGAAGATGGTACCTCCAAAAGTTTGGACAACTGTGCATATGAATAACCTACCAAGGGGAAAAGTAAGACAGAGCTGAGATTACAGTAGGGTAGAGACAGAAGGAAAAGAACATTCAAGAAAGAGAGTTGTTAGCTAAAAGATGGAACCTTAGTTCCTGGACTCAAAGGAAAGAAAAAGAATCTTACTGTGGTGAGTGTGCATTGAGAACTGACATGTGAAACTTGGATAACGTGAACCCATCATTATTTTTTGCCAGATTATGGCAAAAAAATCTCCCAATCAAACAAACAACCACCACAGGCTAACACATCTCTAAAGAAGAAATTGCCAAACTTCTCAAAAGAACATACCAGTAGGTTGACAAGATATGTGCAGCAAGAGAGCCAGGCTATTCAAAATGTCTAATACTTGATTCACAGTAATTTGTGGCTTTTTTGTAATCCACAGGTCTGAGGGAAGCAAATTCAGGGCAAGGCATTTTATAGATAGATGATAATAGCATTCAGCATTTCTCAAATTGGCCTAAAGCCCATACTGTGTAAATTGCTTAAAAGCCCATATGTAATTCTGAACCTCTTGCAGGCTTCAAGACTGTGTGCCCATAATAATTACACAGACTGGATAATTAACTTCTGACATATAAAGGAATGAAGGTGAGAGGAGAAAATGTAGACCTTATCAACTTTTACTTAAAGTTGGGGCACGAATTAGCAAAAGCCCTCGGGTGTTCATTTGAGGGGAAATTGCTGCAGCCTCTCTGTGTTTTCCTGTAAGAATGGGACAAAATCATTGAATACCCACCTGATATTCCCTTCTGGTATTTCTAGGTTTACATTCTTATTCATTTTAAATTTTGTCAGGACAAAATTTTAATTATCAATTTTAAGATTCCAAAGAGGAAACATAAGCCCAAAGCACACAAGAACATAATATTAACGTTCTCACAGGAAGATAATTGACTTCAGCCTAGAATAGGCAGAGTGTCTGAAACTGAACCTCCTGAAAAACACAGCATTGAAGGTCCAGGTCTTCTAAGAGAAATGAGTTAGAAAAGTCAGAGAAAATAGAAAGACTGTTTCCATCTGTTCACCTGGATCTGGGGGATCCAGTAACTGGGATGGTGATAAAGAGAAACTCCTGAGTCAACCAACCTCAGGAATCCAGGATCTCAGTCTATGTCAATGATGCCAAAGGACACTCAGACACAGACCTCTCTAGCACTATTGGACATGTTGAAGTTCTGGCAAGAAACACTCTAAAACTGCTTTTGTTTATTCACATAACTAGGCCCCAAGGGGCTGGGGGGCAAGTGAAGGGGTTCATAATAAACATTTTCAATCACCAGAGGAAAGGGAGCACCCTGAGAGACATAACAGATTCTAAAAGCAGGTGAAGTGAATCCCTGCAAGCTGAAAAGGCATAAAATAAATCTGTCAGCATTGTTAAAAAGCCAAAAGGATAAACAGAAATCAAAATGGAGGGTGAGCACAATGTGAAGAAATGCTGTTTGAGATGTCTGGGTTTTGTTTTATATTGCTTTGTTTATGCATCTGTGAGTACAGTGTGAGAGTGTGAGTGTGTGTGTGTGTGTGTGTGTGTGTGTGTGTGTGTGTGTGTGTGTGCATGTCTCTAGGTTCATATGTGTTGGCTCACATGTGTGTGCATATGGAAATTGGTGTTTGGTGTCTTCCTCGGTTGTCTCCTGTTGTGGTCATTAAGACAGGATTTCCCTATAGAATCCAGAGCTCTGTGATGGAGTTAAACTGGCAAGCCACATTATTTTAGGGGTCTACTGTCTCCAACTCCTGAGCTCTGCATGCCAGGACACGGGCAGGCCAGCATGACCACACGCATCGCATCACAAAGTTTCTGGGGACCAAAGCTGAAGTTATCAGCCTTCTTGTCAAATGCTTTAGCCACTGAGTCATCTGCCCAGACCATAACTGAGTATTAATAACTAAATGAATTTCTGAAAACATATATTGTTATTATTAAAAAATTCAACAGTTGATCATTTTAGTGAGGATTAGGAAATATGCTAACTCTATTTTGTCATAAGCAAAAGTAGTTACGTAGAAAACATAACCAGATATAAAAAGTAATGGTATTGAACGAGACAAAATTCCAATTGAATTTAAGAAAGGCAAAGGACTATTATGAGGAAAACTTTAAAACAATCTATGAGACAGAAAAAATATATAGACATATGGACAGATGCACTGTGCTTTGAGAGATAAAGATTCAATACCATAATCTTAAGTCTGTTTGAAGTGACTTAGAGAAAATACAGTTCAAAGTAATCAACCTTCTAAATTAAATGAGTGATTATGAAGTTTGTATAAATAAAAAGGATCAAAGGTCATTTGTTAATCCCACCTACTAAAATATTTATTAAAAATCCAATGAACAAATTGGTGTTGTAGAGGTATCTTAATAGAACAGTAATACAAGAAGGAAAACTCAGAAATGATACCATGATAATTCACTTAATGAAGATAAGACTCATTATCTCAACCAAAGACTAAAGTAGAGCAATCAGTTTAGTTGTTACCTGAAAAAAACAAAGTTAAGAATTTAACACTCACCTAACAACCAAGAACAAAGTTTTTAACATTTTTAATAATAAAAGTCACAAAAACACTTCCAATTCTGTTGTAAGATCATTTTACCTGTGACTTGAAAATGCAGTCTCCCTGTGAGATGGCATAAATTTAATTGCAAAACTTAAAATAATATTTTGGCAACAAAAATGATGAACAACTCCAAAGCCAATTGAAAAGTGGAGGAAATAATTTTCATCTCATATCGGAGATAAATAACCCACATAAGGACTGTGAGAACATGATAAGGAAATGAAAATCTCCATACTAGGGTAAAGACAAGGATCAGAGTTTGGATAACACATAGCACAAGTGGAAAGATCTTCTGTTGGCTTCAAATAATTAACAGACGAGGAGGAACCACACAGAGACCTTTCCATTCAGCAGATCAGCAAAGTATCAAAGCAACCCCAGTGGCTTAGGGTGAGGCAAACCATCAAGCTCTGAGCCCATAAGTGGAATAACTCCTAAAGAAGACAGTATGAAAAACCACATGTTCTTTCACTCAGAAAAAAATGCATTGCTGCACTTTGAAATGGCTCACGTCAAACCCATGTGGAATAGCAAGAGTTAGGAAGCAATCTAAACATAAACCAATAGGATCAGCTGAGTAAATTACAGCAGAGATTGCCATAGAATGGTATGCTGTCAAAAAAAAATAAATAGGGGAAACTTTTTTCTTCAAGTCATATTAAGTAAAATAAATCAAGGTAAAAAAATAAGCGTTATAATTTTCAACTATAAATGTCATAGAAAGATTAAAAATCTAGTGAAATGTTCATATTTGCCTCTACAAATATAAAAAAAATCTGTGGAAGAAGATAATTTTTTTAAACTGTGGCTACCTTTGGGTGTTGGGTATCAAAGATATAAGAGACTCTTCTTTCCATAATAATAATAATTTCTGATATTTGAACTATATGAATAAATATAGCAATATTCAAAAGTTAAAACTTAAAAATATGTTAAAATGCTAAATTCAATGACAAAAACTTAAGTTCAAACAATACTTCCTGTACTTGTCAAAGTAAGAATTTATTGCTAATGGCCAAACCCTCAGTTTGCCTATGGTCTAGCAAGAAAGATCAAGCTTAAAGACACAGCCAATAATAGAAACAAATACATTCTTTCTTAGAAATGATTCTGGCAAGATTTTAAATGATTATACCTCCTGACTCATTAATTTGAACATGGGAAATATCCTAAGGAGAAAATTATGTATATTGGTTAAAAATTACCTACAAGGCAGGAGAGGCTGGAATAAAAATTTGAAAGGCTACAGTTCACTGATAACTCCATATGTAACATCTTACTGAAAATAAAACCATTTAATACAGAAACATAAGAGAAATATAATGATATGTTAATACTTACTAAGTCTGGGTGGAAGTTTTTATATTATTTCCATTACTCTGCTCTATGTTTTCATCTCATTGTTCAATCTACTTAATCTATTGCATACATTATCTATGTAAATGAACAACATATATGCAAAATATACATATATACATCTGAGAAGCTTTATCCAGCAGATAATGAAAATAGATTCATAGACCCACAGCCAAACATTAGGCAAAATTTAGGGAGCCTTGTGAAAGAGCTAGGGGAAGGTTTGAGAGAGCTGGAGGGATCAAGGACATCACAAGAAGACCTACATAGTCAATTAACTCGAGAACAGGGGACTAATAGAGACTGAACCACCAACCAAAGAACATGCACAGACTGATCCTAGGCCCACCTCATATGAAACTGATGGGCTGCTTGGTCCTCAAGTGGATCCCCTAACAATTGAAGCAGGGACTATGTCAGACTTGGACTCTGTTACCTCCCTCAGGATCCTATTTTCCTAGCACAGCTGCCTTGTCTCGCCTCAATGAAAGAGGAGGCACTTCGACCTGATTCCATTTGATGTGCCAGAGTGGGGGAAGTATGGAGGAAGCCGGTGAGAGTGTGGGACTGGAAGGAGAGGGGGGGTGTTGCGATTGTGATGGAAAATTAATAAATTAATTAATTTTAAAAATATGCAATAGAAAAAAATGGTCTGGAATGACAAAAACTATATGTGTGTTTTGATACATTGTTCAGCACCATGTGGATGTCTTTTAAATAACAAATGCAATACCTAAGCATTCGAATACTAAGCTAATGTCCTTTGCCTTACAGAAGCTTCTCAGTTTCATGAGGTCCCATTTATTAATCATTGGAATTAGAGCCTGAGCCATTGGTATTCTGTTCAGGAAATAGTCACCTGTGCTAATGAGTTTGCGCCTTTCCCCCATTTTCTCTTCCATTAGATTTAATGTGTTGGGCTTTATGTTAAGGTCTTTGATCCACTTGGACTTAAGTTTTGTGAAAAATGATAAATATGGGTCTATTTGCATTCTTTTACATGTCGACATCCAGTTAGACCAGCACCATTTGTTGAAGATGCTGTCCTTTTTCCATTGTATGTTTGGCTTCTTTGTCAAAAATTAAACGACCATAGGTGTGAGGGTTTATTTCTGAGTCTTCAATTTGATTTTATTGATCAACTGGTTTGTTTCCATACCAGTACCATGCTGTTTTTATTACTATTGTTCTGTATCATAGCTTGAAATCTGGGATAGTGATACCTCCAGATGTATTTTTATTGTACAGGATTGATTTAGCTATTCTGGGTTTTTTGTTATTCCATATGAAGTGGAGAATTGTTCTTTCAAAGTCTATAAAGAACTGTGTTGCTGTTTTGATAGGAATTGGATTGAATCTGTATATTGCTTTTGGTAGAATGGCCATTTTTATTATATTGATCCTACTTATTTATGAGCATGGGAGATCTTTCCATCTTCTGATGTCTTCTTTAATTTCTTTCTTCAAGGACTTGAAGTTCTTGTCATGTAGTTCTTGTCATAGAGTTACCCCCAGGTATTTTATATTGTTTGTGGCTCTTGAAAAGGGTGCTATTTCCCTGATTTCTTTTTCAGACCATTACTAAACTAAAATGAGGGTAAACCAAGAAGCTCAAAACTAATTACCAGGTGAATGGATGGAATGGGGAAATGTTTCTATTGAGTAAGGTAACTCAGATCCAAACTGTCAAATGTTGCATGTTCTGTTACTTACGTGGGTATTAACTTCAAATGTTTGTTTTGTGTGCTTAACTTGAAGCACAAGTAGAAGCTAGAAAGGGGCCTTTGGGGAACAGACACATTAAGAGAGGGAGAATAGTAGATTATAGGAAATAGGTAGAATACTGGGGATAGAAAACTTTAGCAGGGAGAACAGTGGGAGTGTGGGGGAATCCAGCGGCTAGAGGAGAGGGCTACCCCAAATGAATAATATATGAAAATCCACATGAAAGCCTACTTTATCACAACCCAATTACAAATACAATTGAAGAAACAGTACAAAACATGTAGTATGAAATAAGATGGGAGTATATTGAAGATTAAAGGATTGATAGGGATGGGGATAGGAGCTAGAGTAGAAGAAGAGTAGTGGGTGGATTAACCAAAATTGAGGAAGTGTGAAAAGTTCTTGTGAAAACCAACTGGTTAATAACCTAATTTCAAAATGTAACATTTAAATATTAGTTTAAAACATAATTCCCTTGTATGGGTAGACAGTGCACTTCTCAAAAGACATAGGTTACTAAATGATAATCTTAATACAAGGCAGGAGATATCTTCCTTACAGTTATTGGCCAGGAGGGCCCCAAGGGTCTCCAAAATAACAGAGGTTAACATTTTCCTTGGTTTTTCACCACAATTACAAAGCAAGACCCTGTTGCCAAAGACACCATGTAGAAATTTCAATCTCAAAATAACTGGGAAATTTTGTTCCCTGCTGTTTTCATGGTGCCTGAAGGACATATGATGATGTCTGAGGGAGAAAGATACTAGTCATCTTACCCAGCTCTGGACTCTGAATGCTGCAACACTGACCTGCCAGGCAAGATGTGACCACTGGTACAATAGTGGCATGGTTGTTACAAGGGAACCAAATGCCTCCTAATTTTATCTGAGCCCCACTCCACATTATAAAATTCCATGCCTAGATTTATAATCCTGGCAAAAATTGCAAGGCTGAGGAAGTCATATGCCATTGAGTAGGGTTTGCTGTTGTTATTTGGCTAAATGGTAAAGTTATCAAATTGCCTTCTAAATATTTGTTTACAGCCATAGGTCTTGGCTGCTTTCAATCTTGGCCCATGAATCTTTTTACAGTGGGGAGTAGTCAACACTGAGATTGTTCAAAGTGTTGAGAATAAAAGACTGACTATTCATCCCTACATGGGACACTTGTTTTTTTTTTTTTTTTCTTTCTTCAAGTTACATCTCAATCGCAGTCCCCTCCCTATTCCCCCTCTAGTTCCACCCTCCCACCCTCAATCCCCCATCCTCTTCCCTTTTTTTTTCTTTTAAGTTTAAGGTATATCTTATTTCCCCCTACAGTTTCCCCTTTCAGTCCAACAAATGGCTCTTTCTCTTATAATAACAAATACAATACAGTACAACAGAGGTAATTAGGCCACAGTTATGAGGGTTATATGGCTTAACGTACATTCCCAATGACCAGTCCATATGTATTTGGTACTTGATTTTTTTTTTTTTGTTTTGTTTTTTTTTGTTTTTTTTTTTTTTTTTTTTTTTTTTTTTTTT
>CAJQZJ010034661.1:78072-94383 GCA_907164525.1 Lophiomys imhausi | reverse complement strand
CTATCTATTCTTCAACCACCTCAGAGACCTGAGAGGGATAAATATATAAAAATGACATACCAGTGGCTGCCTGGACAGTTCCCATTTTCTCTCCATACATTACAGCATCAATCTTCAGCCATTTGGCCCCATTTCTCTGACAGACATTGGTTGTAGAGCAGGAATTATGAAGGACTTACCTACCCTGTCTTGGCAGAGCTAGGCTGTCGACTTACCTGCTTCCAAGTTTTGTCCTTTTTGGACAGAAGTCTGTCTACAGTTGAAGCAAGTGGTTTTTCTTGCCAAGAGAATGGCTTACCACCAATTCAGTCATCTCCCACTGGAGATTCTTCGATGCTCATCTTCTACTTGGAGTAATATAGGGGGTGCTGTCAGGAGCTGACATGTCTCGATATCAAAAAATCTTAAGTTAAGAAAACATCTTTGAATACCAGCCTTCATCAAAGTTTAAAGTGTTTACTTTCTGAGTAGTGTTTGAAGAAAACTACAGGAGAGAAAATATTCACAATAGTAACTCATAAAGAATTGTTATCCAGTATTAGCTATACAAATTAAGTAACAAAACCAATTTTAAAATGGGGAAATTTGAACATACTCATCTCAAAAGAAAATGTCAAGTAATTGCATTAAAAAAAAAAGTGCCAGGGACCAGGATGCAGGCCAGCTGGAAGTGTTTACCTAACCCTGGTTCAATCCCCAGCTGCATATAAGCCAGGTGTGGTGACCCACACCACCTATAATCCCAAAACTTGGGAGGTGGAGAAGGGGAGATCAGTAGTTCAAGTTCATCCTAAACTACACAGTAGGTTCAAAGGCAGCTTTGCCAGGACACACGAGACACTGTCAAAATGAAAAAGAAAAAGAAAGAGAGCCAAACATCACCAGGGAAATACATACTTACAACAAAGCATCCCTAACCCGGCTAAGCCATAGAGACGGACAATGCCAAGATTCCCAAAGGTGTGGGAACCAACACTTCCTCAGCAACTGCCAGTAAATAATAAGTAAGGAAAACTTTGGGAAATCTTTAAAGGCTTCATTTAAGTTCCACATACAGCAAGTCAGCCTTTATCCTATGCATTACCCAAAAGAAATTAATGCATATGTCTGTAAACAGAATGTGTCATTTGTACATAGCAGCTTTATTCATAATAAAGCAAAATTTGAAACAACCTAAATGTTCATCATTACCAACAGCTAAACAAACTGCCGTATATTCCTACAATACTGAGAAACAGAACAGAACATATTACTGACATACGCAATAACACAGATCAATCTGCGCATGAAAGAACTTCAAATACACTGTGCTAAGCAAAATATGCCAGACATAATATATATGTGATCAGACAGTATATACTGTATGATCGATTTATTTTTAATTCTATAAAAGTAGCCACAGAAAGCATATAAGGTACTGGGGTAGAGGTGAACTAGAATGCTTAAGATTTTTAGAGACTTTTTAGGTAGACACAGGATTATTCATAGTGGCAGTGCTAGTTAAGTGGATATTCACACGTTTGTAAAGAATTTTTCAAACTGCAAGCTTAAAGAGGTTTTTCCTATATCTAAATTATAGTCACTTAAGAAAACTGACAGAAGTGGGCAGAGGATACCATAACTCATTCTACATTCCTTCCTTCAGTTTTACTACTATTAAAGCAGTAGACCTTTAAATAGCATAAGCAAAATTTCCTGTTGCCTTGTAACAAACATTATTCATTTTCAATAAAATCTCAACAATTTGCTGGGAAGTAGTGGTGCACACCTTTAATCCCAGAACTTGGGAGGCAGAGGCAAGTAATCTCTGACCCAGTCTGATCTACAAGGTTGAGTTCCAGGACAGCTAGGGCTACACAGGGAAACTCTGTCTCAAAAACAAAAATACACACAAAATCTCCACAACTTTAAACTTTTACTTAACTTCATGCTTACTCTAAAATATGCTCAATCTTTATTAGTGTTTAGGGGAGGTCCAAATGATCTGTGTGAACTACCTAAGACAAGTGTCGGGTATATGGAGATTATACCAGATGACTGCATATTATGCCCAAATACTACTGAACCCAGAACTGGAGACCTCACCGTGCTATGGGCAGTTCTGAGACACGGGTCCCCATTTCAGTGCTCCCCTTCATCATGGAGCTGGAAGGACATGACCAACCCTGAGAAACAGGAGAAAGGAACCAGTATATCCAATCCTCCCTCTCCACAGGAGGTAGGAGGGAGGTCAGGATTGCCTGGTTAATAGACTTTCTAAGAAGAACCTTTCTGCTAACCTGCTTTCTCAACAAAGTTAGAGCACATTCACTAGCTTTCCCACTGTGCTCCAAGTACAACGCAGGTAGTTCACATACAACGCTCAGTAAGACACTGTCTACTAGCTAAAGGGTTACCACAGCTCTCGCATCCAAAGTAGCCCCATTCAATTGCATGTGGATAAGGTACATGACTTCAGATAAAAAAAACTTCATTTAATTTTAATGTACTCAGGTAAAGAGGTAATTTACAAACTGTTGTGTTTTATGACTGGTTTAAAAGGTGAGTTTCTCTATCCTAAAATGCCACCAAATCATAATTTTAAACCAACAAATCCTGAAGACGATGATTATTGTGTTAACTCATTTAGGCACTCGCTATGTCACAAAACCATAGCCTAGAATGTCTGCTACAGAGTGGATTTTGAAGGGTTTCTGACTGTAGGAAATTAAACAGCTGATTAATAATTCTCTTGCTGCTGGGAAAGGGAAGCAAGCCTGTGAGTCATCAGGGAGAGTACACTCTGCTAACTGATGGGGCTGTGCTGTCCTGCAACACTCACGAAAACACCAGTTTTCTAAGACTTTCCCTTTAACTCCTCCTTAGTTTTAGACAAACAATAGCAATTTGTTATAAACTTGCAAGCTGACACCATCACCATCCTGTTTCGCCCAGAGGCCAAGCCCTGACAAGCGTCTCTCATAACTTTTGATGCCATTAGACATCTAAGACATAAAACTTATACCCCAGGTACCTGCATTCCAAGGACTGACATGAGTCACGAGTTCTCAGGGATGATCTCAATGTGGAGTAAGTATGCTTACTACAATGCTCCAGTAAGTATCTATACCATACAATTTTAAAGCCAGAAAAATACAAATCACATTCAATATAATTTTAACACTAATACTGTTAAGGTCATTTATTAAACATAATTATATCATTATAATGTCATTTTCTCCAGTTTCACAAAATTTTATTTTTCTTATAATTAACAAGCTCAGTAGACTTTTGTACACCATTACTCACATCTGAGCAAAATAATGGCTGGTTTTCCTCTTCCTTCATGGAAACTTTAGCTAAAGAATCTTTTGGAGTCTGGAGAAATGAGCCCTTATTTTCATAACTCATTCCCCTTTTTTCTCCCCATCTTATGTCTATCTTGCATCTTATACTTGGGTAATAGAGACTAGCATGACCCACCAATACCAAAACAGTTGAAGCAACAGGTTCAACAGTCTGCAAGCCACACTCAGGCAGTGTGGGTCTTGCCTCTTTTGAGGTTGAGGCATAGACTCTATGCCAAGAACAATCTCCAACCACCTTTCAGTATCACAGGTAGTGACTTCATTCTGGTAAAAGGCTATAAAAAAATCTTTTCTAAAATAAGAAGGAAGTGAGAGGAACTATTTCCAAATGAAGACAAGTTCTTCCTAGAAATAGCCAGGTAGCATTTACTAAGCAATGCATTGTGTGAAACCATGCAAAGTGTTTCATGTAAACTTTCACACAGGAGAAAAAAATATACGCCAATCTAATTTTCAAAATCTAACAGAAAAATCTCCAAAATGTGGGAGGGGGGAGAAATCTGTTTATTCACAAATTACACAATAAACAGATATCCATATGTAACATATCAAATGTGACATATCCAATTCTTTAGGCATCTACCCTCTGAGAATATCCCTTGTTATTTAACAAAATAATTTTTAAATCATTCTAAAACTGGCCTCTTTTATCCAGGGGCTAATTTTTTTTCCAAGTCTTGAATAAACTTTTAATGGTAAGTTTTTGAAAGACTGTCACATTTCTGAGTAGAAAAGCTATTCGGTTCAGCAAATTAGACATGGTGATATTTGGTGTGACTTCTAACAAGTCAGAACCTGTGCTCTTATTTTCCTCCTCAAAAAAGCAAAGTGACATCGAAATTTCTCCCAGTTGGAAAATATTGTAGGGCTTGACAAATGGAATTCTGAAGACTGACATATCCTGGTCATTTAAGAAGTATGTGATATTAGGCAATAGCACACCAGGGGCTAATTTTTTAATACATAATTTAGGGGGGAAATATAATAGTTTTTTAAGGCTGATTTCCCTAACTCTGAAAGAAAAAATAATGAGGATTCTCCTAAAATACTTCCTAAAACTACCATCCTCACAAAAATGCAGACCATACTTATACATGCCAAACTTTTTTTCTAAAAGAAAATTTCCATCAATCATATCTTCCTGAGTATCAGCATTAATAGCACCTGACAGCTGCGTGTGTTTGTGCTACAATATAGACAACAGTAATTCTTAGCAATAAGAGTATTGGTTTGTAACTGTGAGTGAGATTTTTAATCAACTTTTTTCTTGTGTAGTTTTATACTTGTTTTCTTTTGTTCTAAGACAAAGGCCTGCTGTGTCACCCAGGCTGACCTTGAACTTACAACTCCCCTGCCTTAGTCTCCCCTGTGCTGGGATTAGAACCATTCACTAGCACACCTGACACTGAACTGCTCCTTTACCGTATCCTGCTCATACTCACGGGACTGCACCATTACTCACATTCCAGCTGCTTCTTTGTCAGTCGCATACTGACACTCTACTAATATCTCCGTCTTTTTATTTTAAAAGAGAGATATTTTATACCTACTTTAAATTGTAACTATTTTTGCATTTTACTGAATAGTCCCAGAAAAGCTATTTAGAAGATTGTTTATAAATTGTTGGCTGCAACGTTACAAGGAGGATTAGTCAGCTGTAGCAGATGATGCCTGTATTCCTAGCAGTCCAGATGCTGAGGAAGGAAGACAGCCTTGAGGCCAGCCTGGGCTAAAAGTAAGACCCTGTCTCTAAAAAACAAAAAGACAAAAATGGAAGAAATCTTTTCAGGGTTCTTCATACTTTCAAAAACAAGAAAAATAAGTTTGAGGATCTAGCTCAGCACCAGGGTGCTAGTCTGGCATGCTAGTCTAGGCTAGCCTCTCCCTGAAAGACAAAAAGAAAAAGAAACTCTTTTTTGACTAGCATAACATATGAGTAGAATTTACTGGCATTCTGCAAATGCCGTTCATCTTTAAAAATTACTGACTTGTGGCAAAGATGACTCAATCTTAACAATAAAATGAAACCATCACTCTTACACACCAGTAATTCGTACAGTTATCAAATACTGAAGACACTTACCACTTTTTCACTTTAAAGTCAAAACAGAAGCATAAATTAGAATAGTAACAACAACAGCAAAAAACTTCAAAGAAATGTTCAGGATACACACATTTGCATGCACTTTTAAGCAAACTTTCAAAATATTTCAAATATTCACATATAACCAAGTGATAACTTTGAACCCAAATGAAAGCCAGAAATATTCAGGCTTTGTGAAAACTTACGGTAGTGAAGCAAGAAAAATGACAAGAGAAGATTTTTCAGGAGGGAAAGAAATTACACACTTCCTTTATCACAAAGCAAAGTCTGCAAGTCAGCACTGCAATAACCCTGCCTGTAAAGCTACCCACTATTCAAGAACACACTTTCCAAACTGTGTCTTTAACTGTATTCTCCCATACAGTCAAATGCTTATTCATCAAAACGCATTGCACTTAAGTTGCTAACCTTAAGTATAAACTGAAACTTACAGAAGCATAGTCCACTCACTAAAGAATAATCACTACTTGATTTTTATATGCTTCATCTGGAAAACTCATTTTACAAACAGGAGTTCTTCCCTCTTCTTCCAGAATGAGTATCCCTATGTCACCTAAGCATTAAGTAGCAACCAAAAAAAAAAAAAAAAAAGATCCAAACATCTTTTCACTGTGCCCTGCTTCATCGAGCTTTGATAAAGACAGAGCCATCGGGAGTGGAAGAGCCCTCTTCCTTCTCACTTACTATCTCTACAGTCCCGGAGGCTGACACAACCACCATTGTTTTGCTTTCGGACACTGACTTCTGCTTTTCTGCAACAGCCGCACAAGCAGCCACAATTTCATCGCTTTCAAAGTCATGGTCAGGGATCGACCCCGCTGAGATGTCTGTTCCTTCTGGTGCAATTTCCTTCTTTTCAATCCTCTGTGCTACTTTCTGTTGTTCTTGCAGCTTTCTTGCCCAAGAAAGGTCTTCCTTCCATATTTCAGGGTTCATTGGATATATGTGGAGGGCTACTTGAAAACTTCGAATTGCCTGGGGGAAAAAGATTTTATTTGGGTTATTTCTAAAAATCATCGTGTTAGGTACAATTATATACATGCAAGTAAGTGTGGGTATATGTGTGCTCATTTGACAAATTTCAGTATCTTTTTTGTGATAAAAAGTCAACAATTAATCACAAGGACATATCCTCATCTATGTTCATAGCAGCCTTATTTGTAATAGCTAGAAACTGAAAACAACCCAGATGTCCCTCAACTGATGAATGAGTAAAAAACTGTGGTACATCTACACAATGGAATATTACTCAGCTATCAGAAACAATGAAATCATGCAATTTGCAGCCAAATGGATGGAACTAGAGAAGCTCATCCTGAGTGAGCTAACCCAGACTTAGAAGGACGCACATGGCATCTATTCAGTTATAATTGGATTTTAGCCATATAGTACAGGATAACTATTGTACAACCAACAGACCAAAAGGAACAGGAACATACTTTGTTGATGAGACACTTTGCCCTAGCGGTGCTGCCATGTAGGCCCACAGTATATGAGGAGGCTCTTGGCCCTCATATGACTGCTGAACTGGGGTGGGGGACTGATGTATGGGGACACCCTACTCTGGAGGAGTAGGATGGGAGGGTGGGATGGGAGGGGTGGAGGGGGGCACTGTGATGGAACTACGGCTTAAAGTAGTGAATAAACATTTTTTAAAATGTCAACAATTAATCTAGGAACAGACAGAAATAAAAGTTATGCATAGAACATCCAAAATCAACATCACACTCAACAGTGAAAAACTGGGCACTTTTCTGCAAGATCAGGAATGAGGACAGCTCTTCCCATTTCTTCTTTTTTTAATTTTAGAGATTATAATATAATTACATCATTTCTCCTTTCCCTGTCCTCCCTCTAAATGCTCTCATATGCCCTTCCTTGCTCTCTTTCAAACGCATAGCCTGTTTTTGTTCATTAATTGTTATTGCATGCACATATACATGTATACATTCCAAAATATAATGTGCTCAGTCTATTGTGTGTGTGCTTTCAGGGATGATCATTTGGTATTAGACAACCAACTGGTGTGCTCTTCCCATTTCTATTCATGACTGAACTGTGAATTAGGAAGTCACTCACAGCCAGAGAATTAGGAAGGAAAAATATATAAATCATGCAAATGGAGAAGAAGAAGAAAAATTACCCCTATTTGCAGATGATACAGTCTTACTCACAGAAAACCCTAAAGACTCCACAAGATGACTGTCAGAACTGCCAGTCACAGGGCAAGTGCCTAAATCCTAGCTACTCAAGAAGCTGAAGCTGAAGGATGATTTGTACCAAGGAGATGAAGGCTAGCCTGGACAAAATAGTGAATCTCAGTCAAAAAAAAAAAAAAGAGGAAGGAAGGAAGGAAGGGAGAGAGGGAGAGAAGGAAAGGAAGGAAGGGAAAGGAAAGAAGAGGAAGGAAGGAAGGAAGGAAGGAAGGAAGGAAGGAAGGAAGGAAGGAAGGAAAGAAGGAAGGAAGAGGAAGGAAGGGGAAGGAAAAGAAAAGAAAGAAGGAAAAGGACTGAAGGAAGGAAGGAACACAAACAGCCACCAAGAACATGAAAAGGTGACAATGTATGCCCCACCTGAAAGGGCAGGCCCATGATAATAATTTCAGCATTGGTTGGCTAAGGGCCACAGGAATGAACAGAACCAATGTTCATAAATAGATACCTACTCACTTTCCCACTTGCCCTTCCCTTGCAACTTCTCCAGGAAACCTTAAATATTTTTAGTAATCTCATTCTTTTATGTGTGTGTTTTTTTCTTGTTGAACCATTTTCTTTCATGTTCTTACTCTTTCATGCTCTGTCACCCTAAACTAGAATTCTCCTAACAAGGCTTTCCTTCTCTGCTTTGCTCTTGTCCTCCTGCTTTCTCACTTTCTCATGTATTCCCTATAGTATTTTCCAGAGAGAAGACCAGTAGGACACAATGATGTGAGAGGGAAATAGGGTAAAGGGAGAGAGGAGAGAAAAGAGGAGAAAATAACACTATGGATATTTGAAGAAATGTCTTTGAGGAATCCTATTATTTTCATGTACCTAAAATTACAGATAATGCATATTAGTATATTTACATACATATACATATCTGGTTTAAATAAAGGTACTCCACTCAAGCTAATTAATAAAGCTCCGACCAAGAGCCACAGACTAAAACAACTCCAGAACCAGGCATGAGAAACCCACTTTCAAGGTGTTGCTCAGGGTAGTCGAAGAACGTCCCTATAGCTGAAGAAATAATGCAATTCAGATACAAGACTCAGAAGATCTGAGCCAGATCTGATCCAAAATTCTCCTGAGGATGAGCTTTTATAGCACTGGAAGGTACCATATAAATTGCCAAGGAAGAGGAAGCAATCAAAAGTTCTATCCAGCTGTGATGCCTCTGAACCACTACAATGACCAGCGTGGCAAAATTTCCCTAAGGGTGCAGTTATAGTACTTATATCTTGGTGGTAACCAATAGCTATCTAACAGGTTTTAAGGCCTGCTCAATGCAAAGAAAATGATGCTTGGTACTGGAAGCTAGCCAACTTTTGGGACTACTGAGGTCATAGATTTTAGACGAGACCCTACTACTGCCACATTAAGAAACCAGCACAATTTATAACTACTCCTTAAATACTTATCCTTATACTCACAGGTAAGTGTAGCTCTCACCACTCATCAAAGAAACCTCTCTTTGCAACAGATAGTAGTAACCTGTTGCATTACACAACTGATTAAAATGCATGGAACAACTGATCATGAGGTGCCCAGCCCCAATATATATCCACAACACAACTTCTGATTCTAAGGTCCAGAAGCCAGCAAGGAAAAACAGGACAAAAGACTAAGAGCCAGAAGACAAGGAAATCTGCGAGACTGTACTTCCTAGAAAGAACAGAAAAGCTTCACCCATTATACCATAATAATATTGATACCTAAACAAGACCAAGTACAACACCAACAGACATGTTAATATAGAAGAGGTAAACATCTCACAGGGCCCCACCACTAGAAAAAGAGTTACAGACAAATAAGGAATCCCAAAAGTGGGAGAAATAGTCCTCCCCGGGATAAGCACCCCAACTAGCTATCCAGTACCAACTGATCAGCCCTGAAATCAAACCATGCAATCAACACTGAATGGACTGATCAGGTTATATTTACTTACTTGTAGGTTTACATATACTATATAAACAGGCTTATATACATATACAATAACAAAGAAAAAGAGGCCATGAATTTGAGAAGGAATGAGGGAGAGGTTGGAGGCAAGAAAGAAAGGGGGAAATGATATAATAACATTTTAATTTTTTAACTGTCAACATTGAAAAAGATGAAATACAGCCAATAAACATGAAAAATGTTCAGCCTCATTAGCTATCAGAGAACATAAATCAAACATACATGAGATTCCATCATGAAAAGTATAGAGGGTTTTTTGTTTGTTTGTTTTTTTTAGGAAAAAGAAAACAAAGAAGCTAGAAATTGATCTATCATTTGACCCAGCTTTGATCCAGCTATACCACTCCTAGTATAAGGACACCAAGTAGACATATCACAGAGATACTTGCACATCAATATTTATGTAACACTATTCAAACAGCTAAGTAGGAAACAATCCAGGTGTCCAACATCAGAAAAAAAGATAAGGCAAGTGTGGCATGTATACATATACAATGCATTTTTTTTAACTGTAAAGAAGAACGTTGCTTTCAGGAAAATTTATGTGACTGGAAACAATTAAGTGCATCAACTCAGTCTCACAAAGATAAACATCTTTGTGATGTTTATATTTTCTCTCTGCTTCTGTTCTTAGATTTTATATAGTCACATAAAGCCATCTGTATATACATTAAATGAAATAAAAGTAAATTTGTCTAAGAGAACAAAGTGGACTATCAGGGTGGAGTAAAGGAGAAAAGAGAGGGTAGAGAGAATACTGGAAAGCTAGGTAAGTACTACACAGCCTGCATCTATAAGAAATTTACTTTAAAAATCAAAATACCTAATTTAAGCATTATAACAATCTAATTTCCTTACCAGGACTATCTCTCCTAATCCAAGCTGAGCACGACCTAAAGTTTGCCAAGATTCCCATGAATGTGGGTTACGCTTGACAGCCATTTCTGCTGCATGGACTGCTGGAAACATTTCATGAAGAGACATCAGAACCTATGTGCCAAAAACAAGAAGAAACAAACTTGTCATATGCACAGGTAAGATAAACTGACAAACTACTGGCCAATAATCATACACGAACAATGATTTTCCTTTACAAAATATACTTTAATCTGGCACATAGCATGTCCATAACTTTTATTCCCTGCTTTACATTCATTATGAGAAATCCTACATCATTTTCACTCCCAAAATAAATGAAAACATAGCGCATCTCTATGTCATCTGGTCAAAACCAAGTAGCTATATCCCAGCCACAGCAGCTTGGAGCAGTCTTACGTCCAGGTTCACTTCTAGTTACTCTGTTTATAATGTACTTTTAGGAAACACTCAAAATTTGCTCTTAAAACTAGATAATAAATTTGTTGAACCAACTATCCTGTCCCAAGTGCACATCTACCTGTAGTAAAAATTAAACAACCTGTAGGTCTCACAAATGGGCTTTTCTCTTTTTTTTTTTTTCTTTTTAATTTAAGATATATCTTTTTTTTCCTCCCAACATCTCTCCCTTTTAGTCCAATGAAAGGCTCGTTTTCTTATAACAGCAAATATAATACAAAACAATAAGAACAATTAGGCTACAATCATGAAAATTATATGGTATAACATATATTCCCAATGTCCAGTCCATACGTATTTGGCAACTAATAAGACTATTCTATTATCTATCTTTCTTGATGAGTTTAAAGTTCTATTCCTAACTCAGTTTCCATCCTAACTTGCATTACCAACTTTAAAAACATCTTCTTAGACCTAGAACATCCTTCTAATTCCTAAACAACTTAAAACTTAACTGTGATACTATAACTATCTAGTCTTCAACCACATCAGAGACCTGAGGAGGATAAATATATCTGAATAAACAGGAAGTGCAGAGCAAGCAGCTTCCAAAACTAAGAAATGACAGACAACTGGCTGCCTGGACAGTCCTCAGTTTCTCTCTATAACGTTGGAGCATCTATCTTCAGCCTCTTGGCCCAACAACTGGGCTTTTCAAGCCACAAAAACCAGAAAATTCACAAAACTGGAGAACTGACTGCTTCACTTCACCCCATGGAAAACTGTTTATTTCATTTATAATCTTTGGGTCCACGAAAATTTTGGAACATAAGGTTTTATTTTACTGTTTATTTATTACTTCAATTTACATCTCCATCACAGTACCCTCCCCCCTTCCCTGGTCCACCCTGTCACCCTCCCACCCTCTCCCCCTTCTCCCACCTATCTTATTCCTCTGGTGTGGGGTGCCCTACATATCAGCCCCCTTCAGTTCAGCAGCCACCTGAGGGCTAAGAGCTTCCTCTTGCACTGGGAGCCTACATGGCAGCTCCAGTAAGGAAAGGTGTCCCACTAACAAGTAACAAAGTCCATGTTCCTGTTCCTTTCAGTCTGTTGGTTATAGGATAGTTATCCTGTACTATATGGTGAAATGCCAGTTATAAGTGAATAGATACTATGTGCATTTTTCTGAGTCTGGGTTAGCTCACTCAGGATGAGCTTTTCTTGTTCCACCCACTTGGCAGCAAATTGTATGATTTCCTTGTTTCTGATAGCTGAGTAGTATTCCATTGTGTAAATATACCAGTTTTTTTTTTTAAATCCATTCATCAGTTGAGGGACATCTGGGTTGTTTCCAGTTTCTAGCTATTACAAATAGGGCTTCTATGAACATAGATGAGGAGATGTCCTTGTAGTTTGGTGAGGAATCATCTGGATGTATACCCAGAAGTGGTATGGCTGGGTCTTTCCAGTTTTCTAAGATATCGCCATACAGATTTCCATAATGGTTGTACAAGTTTGCACACCCACCAGCAGTGGAGGAGTATTCCCCTTTCTCCACAACCTCACCAGTACGTGCTGTCATTTGAGTTTTTGATCTTAGACATTCTGACAGGTGTGAGATGGAATCTGAGTCGTCTTGAGTTGCACTTCCCTGATGATTAAGGATGATGAGCACTTCTTCAAGTATCTCGGCCCTTTTAGATTCCTCTTTTGAGAATTCTCTAGATCTGTTCCCTGTTTTTTGATTGGGTTACTTGGTTTGCTGGTGTTTAATTTCTTGAGTTCTTTATAGATTTTGGATATTAGCCCTCTGTCATATGTGGGGTTGGTGAAGATCTTTTCCCAATGTGTAGGCCACCATTTTGTTTTAATAAAAATGTCCTTTGCCTTACAGAAGCTTTTCAATTTCATGAGGTCCCATTTATTCATTGTTGGTTTTAGGGCCTGAGCTATTGGTGTCCTGTTCAGGAAGTTGTCACCTATGCCAATAAGTTCCAGGCTTTTCCCCACTTTCTCTTCTATTAGATTTAGTATGCCCAGTTTTATGTTAAGGTCTTTGATCCACTTGCACTTAAATTTTGTGCAAGGTGATAAATATGGGTCTATTTGCATTCTTTACATGTTGACATCCAGTTAGACATGCACCATTTGTTGAAGATGCTATCCTTTTTTCATTGTATGGTTTTTGTTTCTTTGTCAAAAATTAAGTGACCATAGGTGTATAGGCTTATTTCTGGGTCTTCAATTCAATTCCATTGATCGACTTGTCTGTTTCTATACCAGTACCATGATGTCTTTAATTACTATTGCTCTGTAGTATAGCTTGAAATCTTGGATGGTGATACCTCCAGATGATTTTTTTTTATTATACAGAACTGATTAAGCTATTCTGGGTTTTCTGTCATTCCATATGAGGTTGAGAATTGTTCTTTCAAGATCTATAAAAAATTGTTTTGGTATTTTGATAGGAATTGCACTGAATCTGTATATTGCTTTTGGTAGGATGGCCATTTTTATTATGTTGATCCTACCTATCCATGAACATGGGAGATCTTTCCATCTTCTGATGTCTTCTTCAATTTCTTTCTTCAAGGACTTAAAGTTCTTGTTGTACAGGTCTTTCACTTGCTTGGTTAGAGTTACCCCCAGGTACTTTATATTGTTTGTGGCTATTGTGAAGGGTGTTGTTTCCCTGATTTCTTTCTCGGCCCATTTATCTTTTGTATAAAGAAGGGTTACCTTTTTTTTTTAATTAATTTTGTATCCAGCCACCTTGCTGAAGGTGTTTATCAACTGTAAGAGTTCTCACTGTATTTGTCTGTTAAGGCTTGACTCTTTCTGGGTTTTCTATCCACTCATGTGCATTTGTGACATATAGCCTTGGGAAGTTACCAATAAGTTTGATATGACTACCTTTTCTACCTTTATTTCCAAGATTTCTTTCTATAATTTTGCAGAAATTTTGTCTTTTTCTCTTCCTGTTTTTTTTTTTCTCTCTTCTTTATCTTCTGGAAGTTCTCTATCCTCCCTCTTTGGTAACTAACCTAAAGTCCTACAGCTGTGGGGCACAGTACACATTAATGGGCTTTGCTGTTTGCACCATTTCTAAACCATGTTTCTGGAGATAGTCCACCAAGGCCAAGTTAGCTACCAAATACTTGGTCTCACCTGTGACATGATAAATGTGTTTCTGGTTTTACTGTATTCTGGTACAGCAGGCCTAAAGAAACCATCTCATCCCTAGAGCAGATGGAGTAATACAACAACTCTGCAAAGTTCTTATAATTTTGAATCTTCAATGATTTCCACATTATACTTTTCAAGAACTGCTCATAAAACTTTTCTTTATCTTCTACCAGTTTAGAGAGAAGTTCTAAGTAATTTTTGATAACATTCAAAATTTTGCTTTTTTGCAACTTATCATAGGAACTATTTAGAAGAAGATCTTTGAAATCTGCCACCCCCATAATGATGATCATACTCAGGAATTAACTCTTTATAGTTAGCCATGATGGAAATAGCACACACACCTTAATGGTATTCTTTTCTCTGTTTTTTTTTTTCTGCTTTCAAATATATCAAAAGCAAAATATCTTGAGACAAAAATAAGCACTTAGAATTTGAAATGCCCTTCAACAGAAAAGTGCTTCACTGCCAAGTATGCTCCCCAATCATTGGCCAGGCTGTTGTAGACATGTCCACGTTCTTCATTAATAATGTCACCAGGATTTATGGTCCAAATAGGATTTGTTCTGTTGAGTGTTTCCTGACCAATGTACCTTTCCTTAATCTTCTTTTTCTTGTCACCATTTGTCTTAGCTAAGGTTTCTATTGTTGGGAAGAGACACCATGACCTCAGCAACTCTTGTAAAAAACAACATTTAATTGGAGCTAGCTTACAGTTCAGAGATTTAGTCCACTGTCATCAGAGCAGGAAGCATGGTGGGAAACAGGCAAACATAGTGCTGGAGAGGTAGCTGAGAGTTCTACATCTGGATCAATCAGCAGACAGCAGGAAGAGAGTACCACACTAGTCCTGGCTTGAGCACCTAACACCTCAAAGCCTGATCCTAGTGATATACTCCCTCCAACAATGCCATACCCACTCCAACAAGGCCACACCTCCTAATAGTGCTATTCCCTATGTGCCTATTGGGGCCATTTTCTTTCAAATCTCCACACCATTCTCCTCTCCCTCCCTCCTCTCTCCTACTCCCTCACCATTCCCTTCCTCCTCTTCCTTCTTCTGAATGAACAACTTCTATTTCAGGTTTGTCAGCAGATATTTTTTCTTCTGTCTTCAATCTCATGATCAATGACTTCTCTATCACACTCCTCCACAAAGAGAGTAATGGGTTACTCAATAAACTAAGACTGCTTCTTCATCATCTCTTTTATTATTCTTTCCTCCACGTACTCAGTTTGGTCTTCTTTCAGAGACAGGCTGGCCCTTGTCCCATGCTCCACAAAGTCCCCTGTGGCAGTGTTCCCTGTGAAGGATCCCTCTGCTGAGGAGTTCCAGGCATGCTGTTCATCACTAATATGCTGGGTGCTCACAGTCACTGTCTCAGAAACCAAATACATAGTGAAAAAACACCACCAAACTGGCCAACCACAAAGACATCTCCACCAATCTCAAAGTCCCTATGAAGGCTTTAGCCCCAAACTTGGCAACAATACCAAAGCTGTTGATCACATAAGCCCTGGTTATTCTTTTTTTTTCTTTTTTTTAATAATTTATTTTTTATTTCTTCAAGTTACATCTCAATCACAATCCCCTCCCTACTCCCCCCTCCAGTCCCACCCTTCCACCCTCCTCTCCCTCAACCCCCCCATCCTCTTCCCTTCTTTTTATTTTTTTTAGTTTAAGGTATTTCTTTTTTCCCCCAACAGCTCTCCCTTTCAGTCCAAAAAATGGTTCTTTTTCTTATAACTATAAATACAATACAAAACAACAGAAATAAATAGGCCACAATTATAAAAGTTATATGGCTTAGCATACATTCCCAATGTCCAGTCCATAAGTATTTGGCACCTGACTTTAACATTCTACTATCCCTTGCTTCAACTGTAGACAGACTTCTGTCCAAAAAGGACAAAACTTGGAAGCAGATAAGTCGACAGCCTAGCTCTGCCAAGACAGGGTAGGTAAGTCCTTCATAATTCCTGCTCTACAATCAATGTCTGTCAGAGAAATGGGGCCAAATGGCTGAAGATTGATGCTGTAATGCATGGAGAGAAAATGGGAACTGTCCAGGCAGCCACTGGTATGTCATTTTTTAGTTTTGGAAGCTGCAGGCCCTGCACTTCCTATATAATCAGATATATTTATCCCTCTCAGGTCTCTGAGGTGGTTGAAGAATAGATAGCTAGAGTCTCATAGTTAAATTTTGAGTTGTTTAGGAATCAAGAGGGTGTT
>CAJQZJ010034661.1:32283-68399 GCA_907164525.1 Lophiomys imhausi | reverse complement strand
ACACACACACACACACACACACACACACACACACACACACACACACAAACCCTGTTTTGAAAAAAATAAAAACAAAAAAAGTAACAGAGGAAATCCATCCACACTGTCTTAGTAGTTACAAAAGACCTGCCTGAAATGGTATTATTTGGGTCATCACTGAAAAATAAAATCACCTTGCCATATGAAAATTCAGAGAAAAAAATATTCCAAGTAGAGAATGCAAAAGCAGAGATGAGTAAGTTTGATACTATTTTGGGGAGAAAGTGAAATCCAGCCTGGCTTAAGCACAGTGGTGAAGAGATAAAATGAAAACAAATACACTGGGCCCTGAAATTTTAAAATAGCACTTAAATTATATTTAGTCTTACTGTTAAGTTAATACTTTCAAACAATTTAATACTTTCAATATTAAAAGTATTAATACAAACAATATTAATACTTTCAAACAATTATAGGCATACTACAAAATCAGGATAATTATGTTAAACCCACTAAGAATTAGTTTCATCATAAGAAGAACTAGAACTACCAAATGCTTAAGTTTTAAGACTAGCTTTGAGGGCTGGAGAGATGGCTCAGCGGTTAAGAGCACTGGCTGCTCTTCCAGAGGTCATGAGTTCAATTCCCAGCAACCACATGGTGGCTCACAACCATCCATAATGAAATCTGGTGCCCCCTTCTGGCCTGCAGATATACCTGCAGACAGAACACTGTATACATAATAAATAAATCTTTAAAAAAAAAAGACTAGCTTTGAATAATTTCTCATTAACAAAGTATTTTTTAGAGCTGGCAGAGAGCTTGTTTGGTAAATTCCCTGCCACACCAGCCTGAAGCCCTGAGTAGGGGCCTGAAACACTGCTCTGCCTGTTCTCTTCAGCACTGGATTGTGGTGTTCTCTCTTCCTGCAAATCTTTTCAAGCATTCTTCACTTCACCCTAACCCATGTAAACGTCTTGTCTTCATATGCCCCAATAAACTCTCTTAAGCAACACAGCACTCCAGCACTACATCTAGGGATGATTTTAAACAATACAACCAACAGAAAGCACAAAACTATGGAAAACAGTCCCAAATGCCATAAAGAGGACACCAATTACAGTAATAACAGCTGAAACAATGGTAGACCTTAGCCTTGGTTGACCATACCTGAGAATATACTTACCAGATGACTCCCTATTTTTGCCCCTCTGTGCTTATCCACTAGCAAGGACATACTCTGCAGTTAAAAATACATTTTAGTGGAAGGGAATGGGATTCACAGGGCCATGGGTGGGGGGAGGAGTGCGAAAGTAGTAGATGGATATGACTGATCAAAATACACTGTATAAATATGGGAAAATACATTTCAGTAAGTAGGTAAAGTTAATATGCAGATAAGACAGTCACAGATACGAGACAGGAAACTGGGTCAGAAATGGTGTTCAGACTGAAAGAGTTCTAGTATGGTCCTACTAGGTGGAGGAAAAGGTATAATATGCCTTAAAATAAACCCCAAACTGCTCAGAGTTTCAGCAGATATTACTTACTGAAACTATACAGTCACAGGGGATTAAATCACAAGTCCACTTCCAGTATTGAAGCTGCTTAGTTACACAAGTGAGTATACATGCCTTCAGAAGTTTCTGATTCAGTATGGACAGGATGAAACCATGTATGGCAGATGAACTAAGTGTGAAAGCTGACATTGCATGAAGGTGTACACAACACTGTATGAAGGTCATTTTCCAAATGAACTTAGACAACGGTGCAACTTCTACCTAGTACGAGAAACTGGTAGGGTTTTACTGAACGAAACACGGTTATTCACTTCTAGAATTCTGTGTACACACACCTACTAGAGCAGTGGTTCTGAACTCACCACAGGTATCCACTTCTAGTATTCTATGTACACTACTAGAGCAGTGGTGCTCAACCTTTCCAGTGCTGTGAAGTTTTAATACAGCTCTTCATGTTGTGGTGACCCCCAACCATAAAATTATTTTGTTGCTACTTCATAACTGAAACTTTGCTACTGTTATGAATCATAATGTAAATAGCTGATCTGCAGGGTATCTGATATGTGACCCCTATTAAAGGGTCATTTGACCCCCACAGTGGTCATGACCTACAGGTTGAGAACCTCTGAACTAGAGACTGAATTTTCTGCAACATGTATAAAGTCAGTTTTAACCTTCTAAGTTTGACTTCTGATAGAGGGATAATTACATATTTACCACCAATATTTTCATTCATTTAACACATAAAAAATGTTAGAAAAATCCAAATCAACAGAAATTAATGTCAATTATCACAGAATAATTTTGATCAAATAAAAGACAAAAAATAAACCACATGATCATAGCAAGTTGTCTTGTCTTATTTTTTTTAACTTTTTATTGATTCTTTGTGAATTTCACATAATACATCCTACTCCCATTCATCTCCCCATCCCATCATATGCACCCTCCATCCTTGTAATGTTCCCTGCAAAAGAAAATAAGACAGAATAAAAAAATAAAACCTTGTGGTGGAAGCAGTAGTGTGTCACAGTATGTCACACTGTGTATCCCTTCTCCACGCATCTTTACTTGCAAATGTTCACTGCAAATGAGTCACTGTTCTGTTTTGAGGCCTCTAGCTTCTGCTACACTGTCAATCCTGGATTCTCATGGGGATCCTGTAAGATACTCTGCTGTTGCTCTGTGTCAGGGAGATCCTGCAGCTTCACATCTGCCCTTTCACATGCTCCAGCAGATCACAACTTGGGATGGGCCAACTCAAAGCCCAGGATCTGGGCCTGGGACATAGCTGAGTTGGTCAGCTCACCAGCTCTCCTGCACCCACACCACCAGAGCAAGCTCTCCAGCCCTGCCCTGACTAGGTCACCCAATGCCACAATCAGCAAGGGGCACAAGGTCAGCTCTCATGCCCTCAAGGCTAGGGTTGGTTCGCCAGAGCCCCCACCATCACCTCTCCTGTGCTGCCCACACAAAGTGTGGGGCTGGCTCTCCTGAGTGTTGCAGGTGCTGAGGGGAGGACTTAGTTCTTTGTCATGACTCACAATCTCCTCAGGCCAGCTCTCTCACCTGTCACAGGCAGTGAGGGGCAAGGTGGGGAAGGGCATCTCTCCCTCACCCATGAGTCTTGTCTTATTTTAATGACAAAACCACAAAGAATGCAAAGATCAAAACACAAACAGAATTCATTCCTTCCCCTGAATAAGCCTTTTTCCTCAGAAAAGTCCCCTTTATCAAATTCATCCAGAAACTTACAACACAAAATCTACAAATAACAATGTGAAGTGCATTTTAGATCACTGGAAATGTGATTATATGAAACAGAAAAAAGAAGGAAAAAAGCATGACCCAATGAAAAAGCCAGAAACAACACCAATTTCTGGTTATGCAGACCTATTTTATTATTGCTCTCACAAATGGCATACAGAATTATCAAACAGTCTTTGGTACTATTATGTACTAAGTTTTCATGACTTATCTACAAAGCAGTAACCATGTATCACATGAAAAGTGAGTGCTGAGCTTCTTCAGGTAGACTGTGAGTAATGCCAAGCCTCCCTAAACAATGTTCTCAGTATAATTACTGCCAACAGGAAGAGCTGGGAATCTTCAAAGTTCTGTGCCTTCTTTAGAATTCACAACAATCCTTCCATTCACAACTTTCTCATAAACACTATAGCAATAAATTTTCTAAGACATAGTAATAGCAAATATATATTATCCTTGCACTTGAGTGTCTGCCCAATCTTTTGTCTACACTGCCCATCACACCACTGCTCTACCCAGCTGGCTTTTTACCCTGGACCCAGCCATGTATCATGCCTTTGTTTGTATAGTACTCCTAGTGAACACACACCCACCATCAAGAGTGCCTTTGCTACCTCTTCATATTTCAATACATAAAAAAGTTCCCTAGTAAATTAAAACACTTTGTTCTTCCTTGGGACCCACTCACTAGTCATGAGTACTTGACAGACCTCATAGTAACTACTTCTTTTTTTTTTTGGTTTTTCGACACAGGGTTTCTCTGTGTAACAGCTCTGGCTGTCCTGGACTCGCTCTGTAGACCAGGCTGGCCTCGAACTCACAGTGATCCACCTGCTTCTGCCTCCCAAGTGCTGGGATTAAAGGTGTGCGCCACCACACCCGGCTTAGACTACTTCATTTTTAAAGTATAATATGGTTTTGTTTTGGTGTTTTTACTTTTTTAATGTATTTTTTTGACTTTTAGAAGGGTGAAAGTGATAATCCAATTATTTAACATACAACTGTTTTTAGTACTCAAAGTCCTATAAAATTGGCATGACTTGCTCTCCTTTTACAAAGCGAAAGCTGAGAGCAGGTACAGGACCAGTCCCAAGCTACATGGCATTAACCCTTCCAAAGTAGTATGTAACATAGCCCTTACATGCCCATAGTGCCTTCTACAACTACCCCAACCATGTCACTAAGTTAATTTTTCTCTAATCCTTCTGTGTACTTTTTTCTGAACTTGGAAATCAGATGTGGTTTGTTTTTTGGTTTGGTTTGAGATGGGATCTCACTCTGTAGCTGGCTTGGAACTCAGTATGTAGACCAGGCTGGCCTTAAACTTAGTCTGCCTCTTTCTCCTGACTGTACCACTACAGCTGGCCTGAGTAGGTGGGGTTTTTTGTTTTGTTTTGTGTGTGTGTTGTAATTTTTTTAAGCCTATAGAAAATTGTTAAGCACTTAGCAGACACTAATATCACAGTTTCTATCTCTTCAACTGTCCTACCTGCTCCAGGAGATTTTTGAAGAGAGAAAGAAGCATGGTAGACATGCTAACGAGACAGGAAGTAATATCCATGGGGGAGGGGGGGTTAAAAACAATTTCTTCCCTGAAAAGAAGCAACGTTAATTCTTTTTTTTTTTTTTTTTTGGTTTTTCGAGACAGGGTTTCTCTGAATATCTCTGGCTGTCCTGGACTCGCTTTGTAGACCAGGCTGGCCTCGAACTTACAAAGATCCGCCTGCCTCTGCCTCCCAAGTGCTGGGATTAAAGGCGTGCGCCACCACCGCCCGGCGCGTTAATTCTTACTTTATTCCATCTCATCATTTCAGATGAGAAATTTTAAGAAATTCTAAGACTAGAGGATTGCAAGTAGGAGTGGAAAGAACGAGGAGGGAAAAGAAGAGAGGAGGGGGCAAGAGAGATTCCAAATATAGACGAGAGGCCTTAGTTCTTAGATTTCAGACGTTTATGGGAACTCACTGAAGTATTTTCAACTGTCACAATATGAGTGTAATGAATTAAATGGCAGGGGCCACATGGGGACAGGGATGTTAAAAGCCTATGAAGGAAAACAATAATCCTGTACTACAAAAGGTTGTCCTGGCCAAAATGTCACTCACTTTACTGCTTAGAAGGAAGATGGCTTATCCTATCATCATCCAACACGGCTGTTCATATACAAAGATCAAGATAAACTCAGAAATTCACAAGAACAGTAACGATAGCTCTTTCCATTCCCTCTTTGCAGTACGCAGATGTGTATGCATGTATACAGAGACATGCACACATGTGCAAACACAGATTTGTATGGAACGCAAAAGCAAAGCAGAAAGAAAAGCATGTCTTCTCCTCACCCACCACTTTTATTTTGAAAACATAATCAATGCTTCCAGCTGAGGCCTTTCTTGCCTAAATATATAAATATTTAAAGAGCAAATGAGCTAGCTTCCAATAGTTAAAATGAAGCAAGCTATGAAGAGCAGTTGACTACTGACGGATCTCTGAGCTCCCCGGCCCCTGGTCCTGCTCTCATTCACTTCCTTGGTTCACTGTATAGGTGCTCCTTCCTAAAGGTGGCACCATGTAGTTCCTCCACTTGGGGATCACAGGAAACTTGGCAGCTAGCAAGTCAATCAATGGTCTCTCCCTCCTCCCACAGCCTATCTCCTAATTCAACTTCAGTCTGGAACAGACTGAAAAGACACAGCCCTATTGCAGCTGTTGGATAGGAAACATTAAAAGATTAAAAACTTGGTTTAAAGTCACTGTGGTTAATAAATGACCAAAGTCTGATTCAGCCAGTTTAAAGGCAGCCTTAACAACATGGAACTAAACTAGCACAAGGAAGGAAGCAAAGTGAATAGCTCAGGGATTACACAGGGCAGGGTGAGATAATGCCCTACAATGAGGCAAAGAACAGCTGGTGACCAAGCCAAGCCAGTTAGATAGCATGCTCTCTCACCAGATGGAAACGTCACAGTGCTTAGTTACTTTGCTCCCAATTGCATTTCTAATTTACTACGGCTCAAACCTAATGAGCTATTTATTTAGTTAATGGCATATTTAATAAGTATTTATAGGTCACTCTCTCTGGGCGAGGCAGCATTCCGGATACTGAGAACGCTGCATTCAACAAATAGAAAAGGTCTCTATTGTTCTTCTAGAACTTTCTAAAGTACAATATGGGGAAAGGCACATGAGAGAAAAACAAGATTCAAACGTAAATTTCATGATTAAAGAAGGATGTGACAGGTAATAACCAAGTGTCATCTCACAATGGTAACAGGTGAAAGGAGATTCTTCCTAAGAGTCATATGAGCTGAGAGCTGAATGACAAGACAGGACAAACATCTGAAAATGTGGAGAAAGTCTATTCCAGACAAAGGCAAGTGCCCAAAGCAGGACTAACCACTTCATGTTCAGAGGAAGAAAGTCAATCTAGTATGGTTATAAAATAAGGAGAAACGAAATGATGATTCATGACCACAGAAAACCTAACAGGCTATGGCTAGAAGTGCTGATGTTAATGTAGTTGTGTTGGGGAATTCATAGGCTTCACCAACACTGACATAATCTATATTTCTGAAAGGCGTCAAGATCAAGGGAGAGAAATAAACTATGAAGATATAAAATATGCCCAAGGAGGGGCTGGAGAGATGGCTAGGGGTTAAAGCATGGTTGTTCTTTGACCCAGGTTCAAATCCCAGCACCCACATGGCAGTTCAAGCTGTCTGTAATTGTCCGGTGTGGTGGCACACACTTTTAATCCCAGCATTCAGGAGGCAGAGGCAGGTGGATCTATGTGAATTCAAGGCCAGCCTGGCCTACAAAAGTGAGTCCAGGACAGCCAGGTATACACAGAGAAACCCTGTCTCAATGAAACAAAACAAAATAAAAAAATATTTAAAAGTGGCCAAGGAGACCAATACAGGTTTATTAAGAAATCCACGGACAAGATAATTCCCAACTTGACCAGGCTAATCGCAGTGAAAACTGAAAGTGGGTAAGAGAGCATATATGGTATGAGAAACTCAACTTGGACTGGGCCTGAGGAGTGAAAGAAAAAAAGCACCTAGAATGATGGCCATCTGGTTACCTGGACAACAGAGCATGAGGTCAAAACTTCCTGGCTAACTTTACTGGGATCTCAGGTAAGCAAGATGGGGGCAAAAGGGAGAGGAATAATAAATACAAGACCTATGGGAAGCTGCCAACAGCTCTACACATAAAGCTCGATGACCATTATCTTGAGAAACTTCTGTTATACCTATGAAATCAGTGTGCCTTGGAAGCAGTCCATGAGTAGGGGTTGGGGGTAAGCTCCCAGCTCTTTCCCACATGCTGTTCTCCCACGAGTCAAAGCATGTTGCGTACAGCCTTAACCCCCACCACTCTCTCCAGAACTTCACCAAGTCAGCCTCATCTGGTCAATATCAAGGGTAACGACCTTTCTATCTGCATTACAAATGGGGCTCACTAGTCTATTACAAGAGTAGCAGCCAGAAACACATGGCTACAGAAACAGAGTGAGCTATCAGTAGAGCAGTAACGTACAAACAAATGGGGCAGAACAGCTAAAGGGTGAGTAAGCCAGAAGAGCTGCCTCATGGTTTAGGGCATAAGTAACTAGGGAAAATGGCAGTGCCTTTCACCTATATAGGAAAGCAGCAGATGTTTGGGTAGAAACTCAGATGTTCTGCTTTGGTAAGTTTGATACTTTTTACACATTCAAGTAGGTACAAAGAGAGACTTTAAAGGCTGGGGTCCAGATGGGAGGACAACACTGACACAAATATTTGATAATGGTTAGCACTCAGAAACGAAATAAAGGAAGCTTTATGAAGGAAGTTTAAGGAAAGAAAACATAAAAGAAAAAGTAATTGGGCACCATGGCACATGCCTATAATCCCAGGACTCAAGACAGGGCAGCAAAAGAATCAAGAATTCAAGGCCAGCCTCACTACACAGACAATCTGAGGCTATCATGAGCATAGGAACATTGATAATCTTTTTTGAGATTATAATATAATTACATTTCTCCCTTCCTTTTTTGCCCTTCAAATCCTCCCAAATACCTCTCCTTGCTCTTTTCAAATGCATGGCCTCTTTTTTTTATTAATTGTTGTTACATGCATATCTGTGTATGTATATACATGTATATATTTCTAAATATAACATGCTCAGTCTATATAACAGTTGTATATATGTATGACTACTTCAGTGATTGATCAGAACAGAATCTGAATGGTCAGGAAGAAGAATACATCAGGAAAATGAGTTTGTAGCAAAAGGGAGCCAAGAACTGCAAGAACACGCGAAGTCAAGTGCACCTTGTTCTCAAGGCCAGTATGTTGGAAAAGGGACAAAGGAGAGGAACAGATAACACGAAGACGCCGGGAGATATTTAGGGGAAATGCTCTTGAGAAGGTGAGAAGGGATGAGTCCCATTGGTTAAGCAAAGGAGTAGATCATTCATGAGAATTTAGTATTCGTTACAAGAGAGTGAATGAAGACAAATACTCTACAAATATGATACATTTGAAGGATCTGAAAGTAAGGAAATAAACACACTATATTGACTACGTCCACTTTTTTCCTACAGATGTGGGTACAAGCACTGACTTTAAATACAATAACACCTGGGATCAGAGGATATGCTTCAAATGGTTAAGAAATACTCAAAACTCACCTTAGTCATTATTCTTGCCTAGAACTCATTCATGATACATTCTAATTACACTTGGCCTTCATACAAATACATCCATGCCACAGTATCAAACAATAGTTCATCACTTAGCTATGCATGTATCACCATCTAGTGGTTGAAACTATAAACCAATTTTGAAATGTTGGGAGCTACACCCTTTACTTTAAGAAGGCAAATTCTAGTTAGAAATAAGTCTAAAGAAATAGAATTTGGAGAAATTAACTTCTAAAAAGTTTAACACTATTATAAACCAGTAACATAAAATTGTAATAGAGAATATCTAACATACATTTATTTAGGGGCAACATAACATGCTACACTCTTTTTACATAGCCTTGTTTCTATAATCTTTCAATAATCTTTAAGACATGTAACATCATTTATATGAGGAAACCAGAAACTGGCAGAGAAGTTAATGACTTGCCCAAAATTTATATAGAAAGATATGATAATTAGGGTAGGATTTGAATGGAGGTAAAAATGACTCCAAAATCCACACTCTTACCCATGATAGCCAACAGCCTGCCTTAAAAGAACCAAGCTTCCTTGAGGCTGGACAGAGAAGTAAGTCAGTCTTCTGATATGGAGAATCATTAACACTATGAGGAGAAAATTCAAATTACAAAATAAATCTAAGAGTAGTCTTACTGCCGTCAAGGAAGCAGTTGAAGATGGATGCTAAATAATGAAGCCTTCTCTGGAGGAGAGATGTAGGTAACCTATTTGGATAAAACCACATTAATGTGTTCAGATAACTCTACATGCTCAATAAACCTCAGTGATACACTATGAAGAATTTTAAAAACAAGAGAAAGACACAAGGGCATAGGAACAAGTAACTTAGTATGTAAAGGAACTTCAAAACAGTAGAAAATACAAAAAGTGAAAACAAAATGTGGTGGAGGAGGGCACTCAGCATGCTACTACACAGCAGTGTGGCTACCAAAAAGGAGCTGGGAACAAGACATGAGTAGAATCTTAAGGATAGGAAACCATATCAGAAGAGCTCCTCACACAATTACAGAAGAACTATGGTGACAACAGGCTGGGAGGCAGCTCAGTTGGTAAAATGTTGGCTGAAAAAGAGAGAGGACCTCAGTTCAGTCCGGCCCCACACTCACACAAATGAGCATGCACAGCCAGCCACACACACATGCAAGTACATGTATACACACATGTATACACAGAACTAATTGTGCTGATAAAAAAAATAAGACCTATGTGGCTAACACATATGCATGTACATGTACAAACACAGAACTAACTGTGCTGATAAAAAAAAGCAAGACCTATGTGGCTGAAGGCAATGAAAACAATAAAGTCAATCTGATAGGGAGAGATTGGGTTGTTTCTTTAATTTAACTTTTACAGCTACTCCTTACATTACTGTCAAGAAACTTCAAGATTTTGCAGGCATTTTTAAACTATCACTTCTGTCTTTGTTTGACTTTGAATAGCCAAATTACTTAATTCCACTAGATTTCCTTAATTCTGCTTTTTAAAACTATGTATACATTATTCTGAAACAAATGCTAAATGAAAAAAAAAGTCCTCGTGAAACTTCAGTGTTCTTCCATTCAAAACCAAGCTTCTAGACTAACTGATTTTAGTGACATGACTCAATGATTTGAAATGTAGACACAAAACATGAGCTATTTTGTTTATCTCTAAAGTTACTATCGTTCATCTACCACATAAAATCCTAAGGGAATATCCTGACAGTAACTAAAGACTTTTCCCTCTGCACACTAGTAGAGTCTTGAGAAAAGGCAACATACAATGTTAATGAAACTTAACAGAAGCTTACTGGAACTTCTAAGTAGGTTCTAATGTATATTTTAAAAGTAATTTCATAAGTGCAAAAAACTAAAAATTGGTTTTCTTCTGAGTCACAATGGTCAATCTGCAAAGTTCTGCAAGAGAAAACTCTTTATGCCTTAAAATTCCACAAACAACAATTTCACAACCCATTATTAATTACACTGTTAAGATTTTAACTAATGTTAGCAGGGCACAATCTCATGCCTAGATTCCCAGCACTCAACAGACTGAAACAGGAGAATTGACCTGAGTTTGAGATCATCCTGGCCAGTATGCAACCCTTTCTCAAAAACAAAAATACTGTGCATGGTAGCACACACTTTTAATACCAGCACTTGGGAAGCAGAGGCAGGCAGATCTCTGAGTTTGAAGCCAGGTCAGTCTACACAGGCCAGCTAAAGCTATATATATAAAGTGAGGCACTGTCTCAGAAAAATCAAAAATAAAAATAAAAAGTTAACCAATGTTGATTACTATTTATTTTCTACTACCTATTTGTTCCTGGTAACTTGAAATGCTAACATAGTTTAAGCATGATTTATGTCTTCTATCAAAATATTGAAAAAGACTTCCATATAGAAAAAGACTTCCCAAGAACCAAAAACAAAAGCAGACCTAGAAACTAGTATATTACTTTCTTGACTGATTCAATAATTACAAAAATGACTGGCAAAGAAAATCTTATAACCATTTTACCAGTTCAAAGAAAAAGGAAGAAAGAAGACAATCAAAGCATTCTTCGAGCACACTTCCTCCCCACAAGGCTCCAGGATCACTTCAGAAAAGGAAGTGAGTGGAAAGTGACTACAAAGAAACTGTCTCTTCTACGCAGCAGGGTAGCTGCACACACAAACTCCTAAGACCTTTACAGACTCAACCCAGACAAACGTCAACACAGAGAGGAGGGTAGACATGCAGTTCTACCCCCAGCTGAGGAACTATTGGCAACTATAATCTGCTGGGAGGACAGTCGGGTTGTTTAAGGGTGTAGATTGACCAAAGTTTTCACACCACACAGATGGCACAGTCAATAATAGCACACAGGCCTAACTTTATCATATCCGTTTAGGCCTTGGTTTTAAATTTATATACAGGAAAAGAAATTACTAAAGTTGGAGAGCCCTGAGTATGAACAAAGATTATGGATATTTATTGATGTTCACATATTTGATAATGGTATGTCAGGCAGAATAGCCTTATTTGGAGAAGCACATTGAATTTCGGGTGGGTATTGTGTCTGCAGCTTCTTTAAAAGATCAGCCCAGAAAACTAAATACATAATTATTTGTAGTGTGTGCATGCATGTGTGTGTGCGTGCACACACGCACACACACACACACACACACACACATGCACACGCACATGTGCTTACCATCTGGAAAAAGGAAGGGGATCAGCAAGGGGCAGATAAGAGAGGCTAGCAGGAGGGAAATGTGACTATTATACATACGTAGGACAATGAAATCTATTATTATGTAGAGTTAATACATGGTAAGACTTTAAGATTTTCAAGGGCCTGTCTCTTATGTGACATTACTAATAAAGGTTCACTTTTATTTTCTTCTAATTTTATTTCCCAACATATTCCATGAAACAATTTGTCTTTTCTTCATTGACTTGTGAAGAAGGGATTTTCATTCCCATTAAAAGATCTAAGCAAAAGAAAGAGAGAAGAAATCAGGGGTGAGGGGGAAACAGGTACACATGGAGAAGTTTAGCTAGGTAGGGTCTCTGACTAAAAGACGCTGTCATCCAGTCCCTGTGTCCTACAACATTTACAAGAGTACGTGAGAAGTCAGCAGCAAGCAGTAAGGTGACACATCTCTATGTCCCTAGACTACAAAGGCTGATGGCGGATGCATTTAAGCCCAGCCTAGGCTACAAAGCAAGACTGTCTCAAAAAGAGAAAAGCAAAGAAACAATGAAAGGATAGTTAAGTAACAAGTCTTCCTACTAAGCAAAAACTACATCATATTCAATAACACACCTCTAGAAAGAACAAAGGAGGAGTAAGGAAGTACATGGGCCTTAATATAACAATTACAAACTCGTTTCCTTCAAAATGGAAAATTTTCAGGTGACTCTGAAATATCTCTTTTTAAAAAATTAAATCAGATATTTAAAACATGAATCTATAAAATATATAACTGTGCTGGCTAGTTTTATGTCAACTTGACACAAGCAAGAATAGTGGGCCCTCCATTGAGAAAATGCACCAACCAGATTGGCCTGTGGGCAAGCCTGTGGTACATTAGGGCCCAAATTAATATGGGTGGTGCCACCATAGACTGGTTGTCCTGGATGTTCTAAGACAGCAGTCTGGGCAAGCCATGAGGAGCAAGCCAGTAAGCAGCATTCCTCCATGGTGTCTGCTTCAGCTCCTGCCTCCAAGTTCCTGCCTGGAGTCTTGGCCCTGACTTTCCTCACTGATGGACTGCTATCTGAAAGAGTTGGTGATGGTGTTTCACCACAGCAATAGAAACCCTGCCTAAGACAAGAGTTCATTCCATTAGAGACCATCAACCAGAAAAAGTAGTGTCCTCCATTAGAAAAAGGAAAAAAATCCAAAAATATACCTTTTGTTTTCAGCCAGGTTAGCTCCTTCATCCTTCAGCTGTTTACTCTTCTGTTTACAGACTTCCTGGAGGGTTTCCTTCCTCCGTTTGCTGGCATGAAGCCAATTCCCATCCTCATTCTCAGCTGCATCCTTTTCATCGGCAGCTTCGGCTTCAAACTGCTGAGATGTGGCCTTGGATACCTTCTCACCAATTTTCCTCTTCCAGCCGAAGGAAGCCATTCTGTAAGATTTCATAATCTTATGTTTATCATAACATAAAATGTTATGAACGTGTTCCAATGAATAGGTGGACACAGACTAACAGAAGGAGACTACAGCCATCTAGAACCGATTTCTGGGTTCAGGGGATAATCACCAAGGACTACTAAAATGTCAAGGGTAAGGCCTAGACACTATTATTTACCTCATCCCCGAATGCAAGTGGTGTGGTATTGCAGACTAACCCTGAATCCCAGCATGCCTCTCCCCATTCATACAGAACGCATGATACAGTGAAGCATGCTCAGTAACACATCAGATATGGGTAGTGGGAAGCAGAAACTCAGGAAAGATAAAACAGTTTCTTTAAGAAATCCCTTCAAGAAGGGCAGCAACCCTTAGGTTAAGAGACAAAACTGAGCCTAGTGTGTGTGTGTTCCTTCTTTCATGCCTGACTTTTAAAAAACTTGGAAAGGACATTTATGAAAGAATAAATCACAATGCTGACCAGACTTCTGACAGTCTAAGTCCCTCCTATATTTTAGTTGTCTTAATAATAGTATGACTTTCGCCGGGCATGGTGGTGCACGCCTTTAATCCCAGTACTTGGAAGGCAGAGGTAGGCGGATCTCTGTGAGTTCGAGGGTAGCCTGGTATACATAGTGAGTCCAGGACACCCAAGATACATAAAGAAACTCTTTCTTGAAAAAACAAAACAAAAAAATAGTATGACTCTCAAAAAAAAAAACTTTCCTTTAAGAAGTACACAGCAAAATATTTCTTATGAAACTATATGATGCCCAGGAATTATGTTAAAGTCATAAGTGGTGAGAAATGCCATGGAGTGGGTAAAATAAAATCATTGTGAACTGGTAACTGTTGAGGTTGGGAGACAAACATAGAAGATTCATTACTTCCTTCCCCCCTTTCATATACATTGAAATTTTCCTCAATAGAAAGTTTTTATGCTTTGAGTAGTTTTTGTTTTGTTAATGAAACAGGACTCAGTATATAATACAGCTGCCCTAGAACTCAAAATTATAACTCAGGCTGGACTCAAACTCATGATCCTTCTACCTCAGCCACCCATGTGTTAAAATTACAAGTGTGTGCCATTTTATGGGTAAGTGAAAACAAAAAGTAAAACCAATATTAAATGGTTTTGCAAATCTACCATGACATTCAAATGTTAAGAAAATGAAAGGACAGCTGATATGAAGTCTTCAACAGTACGTAACCATAGGATTAACTAAGAAATCCACTAATTCCCTACACAGCTGAGGTTTAAGATACAAGGGATCCCAATAATTGTATATAAATATCTTATATGATGCGTGCATTCAGGACTGTCTAAGATTTTATCTGTCCTTAGAGGAATCTGTTTCCCTAAGGAGACAAGAGGAAATCAATGACCTCAGAGAGGGAGAGAGGAGGGAAGACAACAGGGAGTTTCTAGCAATGTCACCGTATTTGTCCCTCATGCTGATTCACATGGCTGAAGTGAAAGGAAGTAACAACAGGAAGAGAGTAACGAAAAAAGTGAGGGGGGATAGGAGTAATCCCTCCAGACAACCCAAGTTACCATCAGAATCGAGAAAATTATGGGTCACAGGCCTGTTACCGAACAAGAGAAAATATAAGAGATCACATCAATCTCAAAGTACACAGGGAAGATGCAGGTGAACAATGTGCTTTCAAGAGAACAGTGCATTTTGGGAAACCCTGGGTATGTAATGGAGTATAAACTGCACTAGGGAATTATGATGATGGAAGTTTCCTCCTTGGCCTCATAGTAACATGGGAAAACGCATTTCCTCTGTCTGAAAGTCACTTTATATATATCCCGGGGGGAAGACCAGAAAATGGCTAAAAATGAAAGTGAGGTTACTATGGATCACAAGTCCAGAGAAACAGAGAGAAGACAACCCGGGAAAATGGATGTTTAGCATGCCTTCAAAAGATACCTGAATGTGAGAGGAGAAGGAGGTGGTGATGGTGGTGGTAGTAGTGGAGGTTCTCTTGTATTTATGGCTGTCCCTAAAGGTAATAAGAATGATGAGTCTGTTTTCTTGTTTCAAGTTCCCAAATGGAACTTACTTTTTACTTTACCAACGTGAGGCACCAGGCAATGTAATAGATATATTAATAACAGAAGCCTGGTGTATTTATTGAAGGTGATTTCATTTTAAATCACTGGTCAAATCTGTTAGTAGAAGCTGGGGATAGGATGAGAATGAAAAGAATGAGAAATTCGAGTATATATTTAAAAAGTGAACAAAACCCTGAGACTACCGCTACCCTCCCAATCTTCCAACCTAAGGCACTATCAAAACTGCTGCAGACAGATACAGGGTTAGCCCCAGATGTGGGCTCTCAGCCACACACTCTGTTACCTTGGGTGCATGTGTCATTCTCCCTCACAAACACCTTGAGATCAGAGGCTACAGAAATCAGAAGACAATGAAGCAATTAGAGTAAGGAGACAGAGATAACCAGAAATCAATAAGATTCAACTTGAAGAGGGAGGGACAAGAATACATTTCTGAACTTCAGGAATAGAATGAAAACAAAGATAGGGATTTCATGTCCCCAAATTTCACATTACTCAAGAAAGTAGGTGGTAGTCATATATATACTCAAGATAAAAGAAAAATATAAACAGATCTAAGCATTTGAGGAAAATGAAAAAAAAAGATCTAACCAGTATAATTATGTAGATTAGGAGATATAACAATGAGGAAAAACAGCATGCAGTATCAAGGGCCTACTAAGGTGAAAAAGCATGTGTGATCAGGGCAATACCAAGTTGATATTTTCTGCCCAACTGCCTGTGGACAAGGAGAGAGTACTCAATCACAATACAGGTTAAGAGCTACTAAGCATGATCAAATGACACTTGAGTCTTCATGAAAGCGACCTTAAAAGAATAGAAGTTGACTAGGCTTAAAGGAGGGATGATGAATCCTAGCACGTGTGAGCACCTTCCCCAAGGAAAATTTAACGCTGACTTGATTTTAAACCAATGCTGCTGGGGAGAAAAATACAGAGAGTTGTCAATAAGTGATTCTGGGTTCCTCTTTTCAGTTATTAAAATGTTCTAAACTTAACTATGGGGATAATGGCAATTCTGCAAACAGCAATAAAGGCTACTGAGTCATACAATCTATATGGGGAACTGTATAACATACCAGTTAAATTAAACTGTTTTCTCAACTAAACCGTTTTCGTCTTACCTTATGAGCTCCTTGTGCCTCTAAGGGTGAGTTTTTAATTAACATATCACCAAAACTGCTTATAGAAGGGTAGATCAGTACTTGGATCGGTAAGGTGCCAAGCTAAGCACTTTTCACCAGGATAAGAAATCAAGTGAGTAAATCACAACTACACAGGTTTCGTGTTAATTCATGTCTGGTGTTAAAGTCAACATTTTCTACAGAATTGATGAGTGGCATTAAAATTCTAAACAATGATACGTGTGTTCTATATTCTTGTACAATGGCCAGGCGTGGTGGAGCACGACTTTAATCCCAGCACTCAGAAGGAGGCCGTATCTCTGTAAGTTCAAGGCCAGCCTGGTCTAGAAAGTGAGTCCAGGACAGCCAAAGGATACACCGAGAAACCCTGTCTCGAAAAAAAAAAAAAAACAAACAAAAACAAAGAAAGAAAGAAAAAGGAAAAATAAATTCACGTACAATGATCCCCACAGCAACTGCTCGACTTGACACACTCTACTCAGCCACAAGCTGGCAGGTGTCTGAGACAGAGTAAACGTCTTCTTGTACTGGACTTGCGTGAGAGGATGCGACACCCAAGGTGGAAAAACACCGGCTGGACATAGAGAATCACAACAGTATCCCTCCGAGCAGAGGAGACGAATTCGGAGGTGCAGACTTAGAGACACGGTTAACCTCAAGGCTACCAAAGGAGAATCCAGATTCAAGACATGCCCCTTCCTCGGCTGACAATAAAAATGAGCCCGCACCCGCAGCAACTCAGGCCGCCTGGCCGGCACATGAAACCCCTCTACCGCGCCCCGTGCCCAGGACAGAGCCTAAGGGCTCCGTGGACCTCCCCGGGCCGCCCTGGCCCCTCACCCGCACGCACGTAGCACCCTCACGCCTGGCTTCTCTCTCCTCTACCTTCCACCGCTTACACCCACACAGTTACCTGAAAGCCGCTCCGAGGTCCCGTGTTTACATTCCACTTGCCCTTTGGCACCGGAAGCGGAAATTATCCCTCGGAATTCTAACCGGCCTTACCTGTTTGTGCTTCCTTATTCTTTATAAAAACGCGTGAAATCGTCCGAGGACGTTCGACCAGTGTAGCAAAGCGGACAGAAGGAAAAAGGACTTACTTACTTGCCAGTGCCTTCTTCAGGACCACTGATCCCAGAAGTCACTGCGGTACTTACTTGCCAGTGCCTTCTTCAGGACCACTGATCCCAGAAGTCACTGCGGAGCCCTAAGTACTATGGGATTTGTAGTAAGGCCACCAGACCGACGCGCCCTCTAGCTGCAGCCGGGAGTGACCAGAGTAAGCGGATAAGCCTGCCAGAGCCTTGCAACTGTGCTTTGCAATATATACAGTCCTCAGGCAAAGGGCTTACAGCCTAGCCTAGCCAGGCCTAGCTGCTGAGGGCCAGTGAGGAGCAAGAAAAAAACTGAGCTGAAAATAAGTGCAAGGGTGTTGGCCACAATGGTATTGACCCTTGTATATGGACACAATATTAAGATTGTATTGGGCCGCATAGGCATTGATCTTTGTATATTGATACAAAATTAAGAGTATATTTAGCCACATTTGAATAGATCTTTGTATATTGATACAAAATTTAAGGTAACGCTTCCTAATGGAATCGTACCTAGAGATACTAAAAAATGAAATGTGAAGCTCTGGCCTCTTGATACCAACCGTCTTAAACTGTTTAGGATAGTTAAGAAAAACAAACTCCTAGTCATGCATGCATGTCACCTTGTTAGCTACTAAGACAGTCCATCACAGATATTCTCTAAGCTACTTAGTAATCAAGTTGTTAAGAGACAAGCAACATTTGCTTATCTAAATACAAGAGATAGATAGGGCATCTTCAAAAACCCCAAGAGATCTGCAGAATATGGCATTCAAAGATGTGGTCTTAAATTAAGATTTTTTTTTTGATATCGTGACATATCAGCTCCTGACAGCACCCCCTATTCTACTCCAAGTAGAAGAAAAGCATCGAAGAATCTCCAGTGTGAGATGGTTGAATTAGTGGCAAGCCTATCTCTTGGCATGTAAAAACTCCTTGCTTCAACTGCAGACAGACTGCTGTCCAAAAAGGACAAAACTTGGTAGCAGGGAAGTCGACAGCCTAGCTCTGCCAAGACAGGGTAGGTTAGTCCTTCACAATCCCTGCTCTACAATAAATGTCTGTCAGAGAAACAGGACCAAAAGGCTGAAGACTGATGCTGGAATGTATGGAGAGAAAATGGGAACTGTCCAGGTAGTCACTGGTTTGTCATTTCTTAGTATTGGAAGCTGCAGGCCCTGCACTTCCTATATAATCAGATATATTTATCCTTCTCAGCTCTCTGAGGTGGTTGAAGAATAGACAGCTTGAGTCTCATAGCTAAATTTTGAGTTGTTTAGGAATCAAGAGGGCGTTCTAGATCTAAGAAGATGGTTATAATAGTGATGCAAGTTAGTATGAAAACTAAGTCAGTTATAGAACTTTAAACTCATGGAGATGGTTAGAAGGTAGAAGGTTAAAGTCAGGGGCCAAATATGTATGAACTGGACATTGGGAAGGTATACTGGGCCATTTAACTCTCATAAATGTGGCATATTTAATTCTGCTGTTTTGTATAGAATTTACTGTTATAAGAGAAAGAACCATTTGTTGGAATGAAAAGAGCTGTTGGGGGGGGAGAGGGTGGAAGGGTGGGACAGGAAGAGGGAATAGGGAAGGGTTTGCGACTGAGATGTAACTTGAAAAAAAATAAAGTACTTATAAAAAAATGAAAACAATAAAAAAAAGAAAAAGAAAAAGAATAAAGTATTACCTTTCAAAAAAAAAATAAGTGCAAGGGTATCTGAGTTGGTTTTTGTTTGACGGGATAATTTCCGTTTCTGGTGCCAAAGGGCAAACCTAGACATAGCTGGAGAGAATCTTAATAGAGAAAATGCCAAAATAAGGTTGACCAATAGGTAAATCTATGGGAGTATTGCATTGATCAATGATTGGTGTGGGACAGCCTAACCCACTATAGGTGGTGTCAACCCTGAGCAAATGATTCTGGTCGTGTAAGGAAGCAAACTGAGGAAGCCTGGAGGAACAAGCCAGTAAGCAGCTTCCTCTATGCCCTCCTCATCATTTCCTTCCTACCTACAAGTTCCTAGCCTGCTTGAGTTCCTGCCCTGACTTCCATCCAGTAGAACTGTAAGCTGGAATAAACCCTTTCCTCCCCACGTTGACTTTGGCCATGGCGTTTTATCCCAGCAACAGAAACCATAAGACAAGAGCTGATCAGGGAGGGCCAAGGCTGAACTGCAGGCTTCCTGTGAGAATCTTCAACAGAGCCTAAAAATAGCACTGGGTCATTTCTTACAAGTGAATTAGCAGGCAAATGTTAACACCTGTATACAGTGAGGAAACTGAAAATACATAACTATGCTACACAAAGAAAGACCCATTTTCTCGAGAATGGATCTTTTTTCAACCTCAGCACTTAGCATTTCTTACTGGTTAGTTATTTGTTGGGGAAAACATTGTAGGATACTGAGATGTCACTAGTAACACTCCCCACATCCTAGTCACCAACAGGACCGCCAAATTGTTTCTCTCCAAAATGTCAAATACAACCTGGAAGAAAACTCTTACCCCCCAACAGTGGCATTAAAGTCACTGATGGTGGCCTGGATAGATGGCTTACTGGTCCTGCAGAGAACCTGGGTTAGGTTCCCAGCACTCAACATAGAGGCGCCTATCTGTAACTCCAGAAACAAGGGATTTGTCACCCTCATTTGGTCTTCATGGGTACCAGGCATGTTAATATGCAGGTAAAACATTCATACATGTAAAATACATTTTAAAAAAACACACAAACCAGTGTTTCTTAGCTTATATGGGTTAGAAGCCTTTCCATAGCTAAAACTCTCACATACTGCCATTTTCACAAAAGTGAACATTGGTACTGATTGATAAAATGCCATGGTGGTGGCCAGCACTCGGGAGGCAGAAGAAGGTGGATCTCTGTGAGTTCAAGGCCAGCCTGGTCTACAGAGTGAGTCCAGGACAGCCAGAGTTACACAGAGAAACCTTGTCTCAAAAAAACCAACCAAACAAAATAAGGTAATGGTGTCAAACTGTAATGGTACTGTTGTCCTGTATCACACCCCTACAATGAAACTCTAGAGTACAATTTTCTCTTGCGATGAGCCCTATGTTATTTGGCAAGGCTCCAACTTTTTAGGCTCGCTTTAATAAACCAAGTATCATTGCTTCATCAAGGATACTTCTAAATGATTTATTTTTCTACTATACCAAGCACTTTTCCTCCTGCTGAAGTCTGATGTCTCTCAAAAGTGTTTTTTTAAAGATTGCATTCTGAGGGCTAGACAGATAGTTAAGCAGTTAAACACTGGCTCCTCCTGCTCTTTCATAGGATCCAAGTTCAGTAGCCAACACCTACATCTGGCACTTCACAGGTTAACTACAGCTCCAGGGAATTCCAACACCCTGTTCTGGCCTCTGTAGGTGCCTACCTATACAGACACATCAGTAAGTATAAAATAAACTCTGTAAGACTATTATAAACTGAAGTTCCCCCTTTTGTTGTGGAACTTTTTTTTTTAACTACTGACAAACTGATTATCATATTGGGGTATCTGGTTGACATTTTCTTGAAATGAGCAGAGCAAGGGGCTTGTGAAATGGCTCAGTGGGTAAGGGTACTTGTTGCTGAGCCTGATAACATGAGTTCAGTCCCTAGAACCTACTGAGTGGAAAGAGAATTGTCATCTGGCCTCCATACTTGTGCTATGGCATGCAAACACACACACACACACAAACACACAATTTTTATTAGAAAAGAACCTCTTGTTTCAAGAGAAACAAGTTCAGTGTTTGTTTCCAATGATAAAATTGTACTCCTTATATAATAATCTTGACAGCAGCCGAGCTGTGGTGGCCCATTCCTTTAATCCCAGAACTTGGGAGGCGGAGGCAGGCGGATCTGTGTGAGTTCCAGGGCAGCCTGGTCTACAAAGTGAGTCCAGGAAGGCCAGGGATACACAGAGAAACCTTGCTTCCAAAAAAAAAAAAAAGAAAAAGAAAAAGAAAAAATAATCTTGACAGCTTCCCAGTATGTCTAGACTTTGATGGTGCTTTCAGATGGAATTTTTATTTATAATTTGATTACATTCATTAACATTTTTAAGAGTTGCAAAGTAAGCCAGCATTTTCAAAATGGCTAATGCATGACTGTGGTAGCCAGCCTCTAAAACAGGCTTCAGTGTTTCCTACCCATGGTGTTCATGCCTCTGTGAGGTTCTGTGTGTGGCAACTCAGTCTATTAATCATAATGGATACCATGGTGGAGGTAATGTTCCTCACTCTATTTTTTTTTTTTTTTTTTGGTTTTTCGAGACAGGGTTTCTCTGTTTAACAGCTCTGGCTGTCCTGGACTCGCTTTGTAGACCAGGCTGGCCTCGAACTCACAAAGATTCGCCTGCCTCTGCCTCCCAAGTGCTGGGATTAAAGGCGTGCGCCACCACCGCCCGGCTTGTTCCTCACTCTAGATGGAGGTTTTTGTGGTCATTCACTGTAACCCTGAAACCCTGAGTATCCACTCAGTCCACACTTACATTTTTTGTACTTTAGTGTTTATGTATCTTCATTCATCACCAACAAGATGGCTGGAGCAGGACTTTTATCTTGATGTCTTGGTCACATTTGTCATGAATGGTTAACAGTGGCCATGTGAGTGATTAAACAGTGCTTCAAACTCTGTTACTTTTCTAAGTCTCTCAGGGTAGCTTAATTGTGATGCCCTCTGTTCCAGTAAAGTCTTGGCAGTATCTTCCAAGTTGCTAAATAGCCTCTAAATATTTGGCATTTATAACAAACAGAAGTTTACTCATTCATAATAAATGAGACAGTTGAATAGATGGTGTTTCTACATGCAGTTTCTTGTACAAGCTTATAGAGAATGCCTAGAAAAACTGACTCTCCGAGAGAATTTTACATTAACAATGTTCATAACCCTCTTTAATGTAGCCTGCCTTTTTTAAATATTTGGAAAACCAGCAGTCTAGCAAAAGGCTCAGGAATGCTATGGGCTCTACATTTCACAGTAAGTAAACTCTAGCAGTGACGGCATTCAAGTCCAGTGTCTCTGTTCCTGGCATGTGACAGCTGCTTCAGGCTTTACTGTCCGCAACTTCATATTTCATTTAGATGGCTGATTTCAAGATGAATGTAAACAAATTTACGAGACAAAAACCAGTGTTTTAATTACTAAAATGTAATCAAGCTCTACTTTATATTTCGTCCATGAAAGGTCCCAGATACTCAGCGGTGAACAGATGGCCCCCACCCCCCCAACCTAGATTAAACAAGAAAGATGCTGTAACGGGTGAAAAATGAATTTTTTCTTTATTATGCCATCTTTCTAAATCAAGGTACTCTGGGCAAACATACATAGACCACAAAGATTGACTCCTCCCTACAACCAACTTGAAGTTAGGTTGTGTGCAGAACCTCATCCATCTTGTCAGACCCCACAATGAACAGGTGGAGGTGGAGGAGTTAAGGAGAAGATTAGACAACATGTTTTTTTATTCCCAAGATGCCACCTGGAACACATATCTTACACACCCAGCCACATTATTAGTTCATTTGTGAATGGTATCAAAGATTCAGAGGATGGTCCAAGGCAGAAGAGAATTTATATAAAATTATCTAAAACTCCAAAACACTATAAAAGCATCTTAAGAAAAAATATAATCAAAATAAAAGCAATGGTTTTTATTTCACTGAAATTATTTTAAATTAGATATATTAAGCTCTCACGTGTCCCAACCTGGTAGAAAAATTCCTTTCATGAGAAATCAATTTTAATGGCAAAATTTTTACATATCAGCAAAATCTGTTATATTTAAAACTATGTATACAGTACATTTCTGGCAAAAACCTTACACGTTCTCAGTTGTCAAGACAAAGTAAAAATATGGTTGCACAAAATCACAAAAAATATAAATTGCTGAAAAGATAATTAAAAAAAGATTAAAAATCATTTGCATTGACTCCTCTTACTTTTTCAGTATCAGAATTTGCAAACTACAATACATTTATGAAAATTCTGTTGCAAGCTTGACATACTTAACTGAAAGTTGTCATTTTAGATTTCCTAGCTTTAAAAAATTTGACTGCAATAGTCTGCATTTATCATACTGTTTATACAAGTGCAATATTTAAATATCCTCAAAAGAAAACTCGGTAACTAAAAGGAATCACAGAATAACTTATAAAAGAAGCAAAGTGTACAAAATTAACAATCTTCAGAATGTCCTATTTAATTGGTTCCTCCTTTTGTGCCCCTTCCCCCCAACAATTTATAGTGATATTACTTAGTTGTATTTACAAATCTGTAACTTTAAAAATGCAGCCATCTGTCCTTCACATCGGGAGCACAATGCTGCATTTAGACAGTGACATCAGTACACCCCAAGCACAGGACACACACACAAGGTATAAATACAGTTTGGAACTCATTTAAATGGAGTCTCCATTACTTTTATACAGCATTCAAAACGGAGTTGAATAAAACAAGCCCTGAACAAAAAGAGTCATAATTTTTGTTCGGAATTCAGTGCATAAACTATAGAGTAATCTTTTATGCAAGCTATCATGACCTCTCCAAATTCATTCTCATCCAGTTACATAAGTGCTCTACAGATTTTGGGGTGGGGGAAAATTTTTTTATGTGAATGCAGTACGGAAAAAAGTCTCACTTGCAAAAGAAAGATGAGATTAATGTTTAAAGAAAATGTATTTTCATATTGCTGGGGATCAAACCCACAACCTGTGTGCATCATAGGCAAGCATTACCACTGAGCTACATCCTCTGGCCCAACTGCTTAAACATAAAGGAAGTCAAATATGGACAATATGAAATTAATTATTAGTTCATTCAATACCAGGTTGGTCTTGAATGACTTTAAATCTTCATTTACACCTATTGTGTTATGCTATCACTTGAAGAGGAGAGAGTCACAGAAATCAGAGATCTAATAAGATCTTTAGTCACTGATTTTTCTTAAAGATTAAAACCTAAAATAAATAGGACCATTTTGAAGAACTGATTTCTTCTACATCTTTCCAAAATAGTATTATTAACCTGATTAAAGAGCTACGACTGAAATCAGACTGTAAACTTAAGTGGAATTCTAAACAGTTAGAGCTACATATGGAAGATCAGGCACTATCTGGAAATTACTGATTTCATAGTGGATTCAAGAGTTTTTTTTAAAGGACATTATCATTATTTTTAAAAGATGCCTAAGTATTTATGGCTGGTATGTGTATCTTAATACCTCAATGGTTCAGAATAAAAGCAAACATACACTCAAATATATGTGCATATCTATGTTTTCATACATTTATGGATCTAGAGAGCATATACGGTCAAACAGTAGTTGGTGGAGCAAAGTAGTAGATACACATGCAGTCACTATATTCTTTCAACTTTTAAAAAAATTATCAGAATAAAATCAAGGGTTAAAATTCCAATCCAAGCATTCAAAGCTTATAAAAGATGTCCTTTCTATGCACTGAATTGATTGAAAACATACACAATCAAATGACATTCAATACTGGCTGGCATGAGAGCCAGAAGAGTCTCTACATGGACAAAAACAACATGATTCAGTACAGTATGAACAACTCAGCTCTTGGATCCAAAGCAGCACTTCATATACAAAACATACGGGAAAATCGTAAAAGTAAACTTAGGGCACAGAATGTCTGAATATACCAATTCTATGGGTTCAGGGGCTTACAAGCCAAAGAAAAATTTTAAGTTGAGACTGTTATCTGATATGACTTATCACACAGAACAGCATTTTAAGATGGATATGAAAATAGTTCACAATGTTACCAGAAATGGGAAATTAAGTAGCTTTTTCAGAAGCTAAGGAGCCCAGAAAACAGCATCACCTAATAAGGTCTATGGGGATTCGAGGCAAAGTCACTCAATGAATTCATGAAGCACATATAAAACATGCCAACATGTGGCAATGTGTGAGGCTTTATGGTAAAGTCAGAGTCAACAAAGCCCTGTTACACCACATTAAAATGGCTACAAATCAAGTGAGCCTGAGACCTATAATCCACTGTGTGCATATTATGCCATATGTACCTACTGAATAAGGGACAAGAGTGGTCCTGATTCGTTTCTGCACATTAGGCTTTTAACTATCAATCATTTTCCAGTCCCTGTGCAACCTGCATTCCAAAAGGCCAATCCTTAGTTATAATTTTATATATATATACACACATACACACACACACACATATATATATATATAACTTGGTAAGTGGACGTGTTTGGCTATTATTTATTATGCATGCTTATTGCATCAAAGAAATAAGCAAAGTTTTAGGTTTACTGTGCAAGAATTTTAATTAGATTTGCACACATTTCAAAAAATTCTATTGTGTGACTTCCTGGTCGTGGAGCTAAATCAACAGGAGGAGAGTCAAGGGAGGTCACGGATGAGGTAAGAGAGACTTCTGACGGCTTGCCTTGAGCCTCAGCATCGGAGTCACTCCTTTGGCAAGATCGATAGTTGCTGATGGATCCTGATCTCTGTGGGGTAGCAGTCCCTGATTTGGTTTCTGTAATTTCATCTGGGTAAAAAGAATTTCAAAGTTTTATTATGCATTTATCCCTTATGTGTTTAAGCAGCACCAATGAGCTTCTTTAAGTGAGACCACTGACCAGCTCTCCAAAGCATGTTTATTTCACATAATGGAGGCAGTGTGCCTGTGCTAACTCACACACCGTTTTTGCCCACAGCATGAAGAACGTATATGACGGACAGTCAACACAGGGCACATAGCATGTACTCCTCTTGACTTTACACTAAGAACCAGTAAACTAATAGCCTGGGTTTAAATAAATATCCCCTAGCAGTAATATTTTCTATTAAAACCACAGAATCGCTGGGTGGTGGTGGCACATGCCTTTAATCCCAGCACTTGGGAGGCAGAGGCAGGTGGATCTCTGAGTTCAAGGCCAGCCTGGTCTACAAAGCGAGTTCCAGGACAGTCAGGGATACACAGAGAAACCCTGTCTTGAAAAACAAAACAAAACAAAAAAACACATGAAAAAATCACTTGAAATTTGGAAGTTATTTTGGAAATGGTCTCACCCAGGAATCATTTTACTGATCTAAAACAGAGCCAGAGAAGTCAGGTGATTTGTTCAAGGAAACAAGTGAACAGGAAGGTTTGGTCATTCAGGCACCCTCTGCTTCCAACTTCAGTTCAGGGCTTTTCACTCTGCAGTTTCTCGAATTTCATTTATGAGCATGAACGGGCAACAATTCCAGGAAGCAAAATCAGAAAAGCTGGGCCTGGTGGTACAGGCCTTGAAGCCCAACGAGTCAGGAGGCTGAAGCAGGAGATCATAAGTTCAAGGCCTACCTGAGTTAAAGTGATCTAACACAACCTGGGCAACTTGTGAGACCTTCCCTCAAAATAACAGTAAAAAGAAGGCTGGGGCTAGACCTCATGGAGAAGGCCTGGCTTCAGTCTCTAGTACCACTAAAGTAACACTAAAAATAAAATCAAAGAAAAAACTATTTGGGAACAAAATATAAGCAGAAATAATACTAGAACGGAAATAAAGAAATGGTAAATGTTCATTCAGTTGGCAAGTCCAAGATCTGATAGTGATCCAAGACTGCAAAGTGATCTAAACACTAAGAGAAAAATAAAACCCATTCCCCATCTCAAACTGCATCAGTACCTGTTAGTCATCCTGACAGATGAGCCCCATTCCCCATCTCAAACTGCATCAGTACCTGTTAGTCATCCTGGCAGATGAGCATGACGCACACCTGTGACCCAGCGCTCAGAGGGGAACAAAGATGACTACCCCTTCAAAGCCAGGTCAGTCTATTTATTCAAAACTAAAGATAGATGATAGATTGATAAACAGACAGATGGATGGACAGACGGACGGAAGGACGGACAGACAACCAGCCATTCAGACCATCAGGCTGGCCAGTGTATATCATAGTTCAAGCCTATGTCTTTCTTAGTCTGTAGGTGCTGTCTTTGAGTCTACAAATAATAATTCTAAATATCCTCCCATAGATACTAGTATAACTGATTTGGAAGAACAAGACGTAATCTTGTATTTAATTTTAAAAGTACTTAATCATATATAAAACTACAATAAAGTCAACAATTGCTTTTAAATAAAATTTTATGTTACCAAAATGAACCATACAAAGCAACAGAAACTATCACTTCAGAATTAAACTGTATATTTTTAAAGATTTTACAGAACAACAGTCATTTTCTAGTTGGGAGAAATGGTGATGGTGACTGAGGCCAGTGTTTTGTGTATGCTAGGCAAGAACTTCACTACTGAACTAAATCCCTAGCCCCAAGATGATAATCTATAAAACTACATACTACATGGACCAAGAAAGACAAGATTCACATATATCGTTAATGCAGAGCACAAGAAGTCACATTTACTGAGTTACCAGGATGAAACCAGGAAGCTTCACAAGAAACAGGGTTGAGATGGAGTGTGAGGAGGATGACAAGAACAAAGTGAGTGTGAAAGGTCATCATGGCGGGTGGGGGAAGGGTTCAGTGATGAAGAGCCTGCTGCATAGCATAAGGGCCTTGACTCAGATCCCAAAACATATGCAAAGCCAGGCCAGAGGTGCACATCTACAGCCCCAACACTGGAGGCTGGAGTGAGAGGATCCCTGGGGCTTGCTGGCCAGTAAGTCTAGCCTAAAAGGAAACCTCCTGTTCAGAAAGACAACTTGTCTCAAAGTAAGATGGAAGGTGATGGAGGAGGAAGGTACCTGACACTCATCTCTGCAGCCCCTCCCAAGTACAAATGGGCAAGTGCACCAGAACACACATGCAAAGGGAGGGGGAGGGCTATACTGAAACTTACTACTTCCCATGCTTAGCCAAATTAGGTAACCAGGCTTAACATACCACCTCCCCAGTTCTGTGTGTACATACCATCAATACTACGGAAATCCAGTAAGTAAGTCCTACTATCCACTTGGTATAGCTGTAGACTCATTTTGGAAAATGTGCTTGTCACAGGATTCTTCCTTCGTACACGCAAATAATAGGGGTTTACAACCTAGCATTTGATATGGACACACACAAAAAAAAAAGCACATCAAATCAGTTCTTCTATAAAGGACTTTTGTCTACAGGTTCATCCGCCAAATATGTTAGTTAGAACACTTGCCTTCTTACCTTCCATTCATAATCCAATTGCTTGATTGCTCTACATACTTCTGCCATGATATCATTCGGTCGACTTTGACTTCTAATTCCCAAATGCCATTTTGCTTTCCTTACACCTTGGTGTTTGGATTTCTGTGGGTTTAATTCATCAAGGGTATGCCGTGCCCTTGGTGTTTCAGCAACCAAGAATGGTACTCTTTCAGGATGGGGCCGAGTTAAATGGTGATCATCAAGGAAAGAATCAGGGGGGGCTTGTTGCCAAGTAGAAGTCTTTGGCTTCATTCATTATTCTCCTGTTGTCTATTATAAGGTGGTAGGCAACTGCCAGTGGGTCCTGGTGGTTTCTGTTGTACAGGCAGCTGAGGACCTCCTCTTCTGAGCACTCAAACTTTTCACACACTTCTTTTAAGGCTTCATCATCAATCATGGTGGAACTATATGAGGGATCCTCAGGAAAGAGATATTTTGGAAGGTCCTGTTTAAACCATTCATGTTCCCTAAGACAACAGCAGTGTTGGGAAAAGATTTTGAGTAAAACCAATAATAAAATAGACCTCACAAGAGCTTAGGATGAGTTTCTTTATATATATTTATACTCATACTCTATTTCTATAGATTTTTTTTAAAACTGTTTTTCTCTTCTAGCTCATAGTTCATAAAGTATATTGAGAAAAAAATGTTCTAACCTGCTGCTAATTTTTAATGATTGATACAGCCAAATGAGAAGGTGTGTATACCTACCCAAATGACAATGACAAAGTACAGGGTTTTTTTCTTTTTCAGCTCAGAAAGAAATTATGTTGTGTGGCTTCCCAGTTTACACTGTCTCATGTTACATGAAAAAAACTTAGTAACAAAAACGGTATGAAGTACCCTATGAGTTCTTACTGTGAGCTTGTGTTAAAGATAAACAATTCAGGGCTGGAGAGGTGGCTCAGAGGTTAAGAGCACTGGCTGTTCTTCCAAAGGTCCTGAGTTCAATTCCCAGCAACCACATGGTGGCTCACAGCCATCTACTTTGAGATCTGCCCAGGCATGTATGTAGAGCAAATACTGCATAATAAATAAATGAATGAATGAATGAATGAATGAATAAATAAATAAATGTTTTTTTTTTTAAATAAGCAATTCATACATGTAAAAGCTATCCTCCTCCTCACAACCCAGTTGTGTGTGACTCTACAGGCCACTCTCTGAATGATTTCCTACTGTATTCTTTAATTGCACATATAAAAAGATATGGAACCATATCAAGAACTAGGCTAAAAACTTTAAAAAAAAGCAACAACAAAAAACAGAGGAAAGCACTGAAAAGAGTAACAGTTATCTTCTAAGTGATAGGCATTATTCTTTTATTCTCTTGGTTGTTTGTGATTTTAAGCGTGCTTGTTTCCAACTGGTCACTGGTTTTTGAGTCAGAATCCTCACTGTGTAGCCCAAGCTAGAATCAAACTCACTCTCATCCTTTCAGTTTTCCAAGCTGTGGGATTGTGGGTGTGCACCACCATGTTCAGCATTTTCTACCATACTTTAATTATGAAACAAAAATACCTAAAACACATGCAAATGTACTCTCACTTAGATATTTTACAATATCAATAAATCAAATGAGTTTCCTTTCCCATCTGGTGGTAAACCATCCCCCTCCACTTGGAGTCTCCCTTTTCAGCAGGTCATTTTTCTTTTTTTTGGTGGGGGGGGGGGTTGTTTGGTTTTTTTGTTTTACATACAGGGTCTATCTACATAGCCCTGGCTGTCCTGAACTCACTATGTAGACCAGGTTGGCCTTGAACTCACAGAGATCTCCCTCCTAGATCTCTCAAATGCTGGGATTAAAGGTGTGTGCCACCATGCCCAGCTTCAGCAGAAGTGGAAGCATGCAGAAACTCACATAGAATCCTATTCCTGATTACTCTTATGCTTTCTTGTTTATTACTACTATATGCATATAGCCTTTTGTGTATTTCTTTCTTCCTCCAGTATCAGAAAATGTGTGGTCTAGTCATCAGAAGATCAAAGAAAGAAGAAAAACAAAAGTAAAGGGAAAGGGGAGGGGGTGCGACAACACTGAAGACAGAACAAAGTCTGCAGAGAGGACTCTGAGTGTTCATGAGACATGGCTCACCCTAACTTGAGAAGCATATCTGTCACCATCAGTTCTGCCTTATTTAAACTATTAGGTTCAACCATAATACCCAATGCAACATTACCTATGAAACTCAATTTCCTATGACTCAAAGAATTGCTAGAAGAAAAATATATCATTAATAAAGTGAAATTTTTCAGCCGGGCATGGTGGCGCACACCTTTAATCCCAGCACTTGGGAGGCAGAGGCAGGTGGATCTCAGTGAGTTGGAGGCCAGCCTGGTCCACAGAGCAAGTTTCTGATCAACCAGGGCTACAAAGAGAAACTCTGTCTCTTAGAGAAACACACACACACAAATAAATGAAAGAAAGAAATTAATTACCTGATATCTTTTATCGTGGCCCTCTTCATGGGATCTACCTGCAGCATATGCTTCAAAAGGCTGATTACAGAGGGATTTAAATACTGAGGGGTATAAAAAATCCCGTCACATATCTTCTTAAAAAGAGTTGGCACATGGTCATCATCGAAGGGGAGGGTTCCACACAACAAGGCATAGAGGATGACTCCGCTGCTCCAGATGTCCACCTCGGGGCCTGCGTACAGTCTGTACAGGGAATGCCAACCACGTTAATCACGGCCTCAGACCTTCAATTACAAATATCTTCTAAAGAATTAATACAAGAAAACATTTCTTTTAAATCAGTGGTCAGAATCTAATGTTTATAGCAACCGTTGCACATCACACACAAGATCCTGACCTTATCAGTGTTATCTTTTAAAAAATTAAGATGTTTTGTAAATTATGAGCCATGGACAAAACTGTTACACTCCCTTACTCTGGTCCTCAAACTTTACTGCCAATAAAGCCAAACCTTGAACCATCATGAAAGATGCTGACTCTGTCTACAGAGATAAAATTCTTTTTTTAAAATAAATTGTATTTAGAGTGTGTGTGCGCGCACCACATGTACATCTGTCCATGTGCTCCACCCTAGTGGGTGTGGAGATGGGGGGCACCTTTGGGGGTGAGCTCTCTCCTTGCACCTTTACAGAGGCTTCAGGGTTTCGACTCAGGATGCTGTGCTTGGCAGCAAGCTTTTAGCACCTGAGCCATCTCGTTGGCCCAAGATTAAGTTCTGTAGTGACAGACTCTGAGCCCATTTTCTCCTAAAACCCTCACATCGAAGTTCCAGGAGCTTGAGGCTGTAGAATCAAGCCAAGGTAAGTGGAGCTCACAGAGTACCTTAAACCGCTACTTGAAGCACTCTGTAGACAAGTGTAACTAGCTGCAAACAGGTTGGATCACCCATTCACAATTTGGCTTCAGGAGGAAAACAAATCTTTAAAATGACAAATTTACTGTAAATAGCAATAAATACTTCAAAGAAAGACTCCATCCAAACTGAACAAATTACCTTTCCCTAATAGGCCATTTTATGTATGCTTGATCACAATGAATCACTTTTTTATTTAATTATATTCTCCATAGTATCTAGGTCCTGAATTTTTTTCATACAAAAGGAATTAAGAGAGAAAACACAAATGAATTTTTTTTTTTTTTTTTGGTTTTTCGAGACAGGGTTTCTCTGTGTAACAGCCCTGGCTGTCCTGGACTCGCTTTGTAGACCAGGCTGGCCTTGAACTCACAAAGATCCGCCTGCCTCTGCCTCCCAAGTGCTGGGATTAAAGGCGTGCGCCACCACCGCCCGGCCACAAATGAATTTTTTAAAGACCCCCTAATTACCTTTTCTTTGAGTAGTCTAAAATAATAAGCTTATGAAAATAGAAAATACTACAAATTTTTGTGTTAGGTCAATCAACATTTGAAACATTTAAACAAAGAAATGTGGTTTGAGTAGATGCTTATTAAAATGTAATTATAGGGGCTGGAGAGATGGCTCAGTGGTTAAGAGCACTGGCTGCTCTTCCAAAGGACCCGATGAACAATCCCGGCAACCACATAGCAGTTCACAACTGTCTGTAATTGCCAGGTGTGGTGGTGCACATCTTTAATCCCAGCACTCAGGAGGCAGAGGCAGGCGGATCTTTGCGAGTTCGAGGCCAGCCTGGTCTACAGAGCGAGTCCAGGACAACCAGGGCTACACTGAGAAGCCTCAAGAAACCAAACAAAATGTAATGATAACCAGTGGTGAGCAAACATAACCCTCTCAGCTTCCATCTCATCAGTGTTTCAGTGGTGATGACAAGGTGCTGTCTTTTCTTTTTTTGCTTTGATTTTTCTTGGTTTTTGTCTGCTTTCACAACAGCATCTTACTTTTATAGCAAGCTGGCCTTGTCTCATTATGAAGCCCGAGCTGGAAACAAACTCACATCATTCTGCCTGTCTAACCTCCTGAGCAAAGAGATTACAGAGGTGCACTACCAGGCCCGGCTAAACCATTGATTTTAAAAATTAAATTCTATCTTGGCGTTGTGGTGCACACCTTTAATCCCAGCCCTCGGGAGGCAAAGGCAGGTAGATTTCTATGACTTCAAAGCCAGCTTGGTCTACAAAGTGAATCCAGGACAGCCAGTAGTATGGAGCCTGACTGAATCCATCTTGAAAAAAAAATTCTATTTTGTATTAAGTTTGACGCAGAGCTGACCTCCAGTTCCAGAACAACAAAATGTACCCGACCTTGCATTCCAGGGGTGTTCCCTCATCATCACCAGACAGCCCACTCTGAGAAAGCACCCAAAAAGTCTAAACAAACTTTCTGATGGTCAAGCTGACCGCAGCTGGTTTGTCAGTAACAACGAGCCAATCAGAAATGGACATGACTAGCTACCCAAATGTCATCCAACCATATGGTAAAGAACCTGCTTCTTTGTCTGAGTCTCTATATAAACTCTGTACTTTTGGGTCTGGGGGGCTCTCAACTGGAACTGCTGTGTCAGTGAGTGTTGAGAGTCCAAGCTCTGAGCTTGAACAAACAACCCTCATGTATTTACATTGGAATTGGCTCTTAGGTGATCTTTGGGGTCTCAAGAACTGGGCAAAACAGTAGTACTCAAAGAAACCCTGTCTCGAAAAACAAAAAACAAACAAAAAAATTTAAATAATAAAAATTAAAATTAGGGCTGGGCCTGGTGGCGCATGCCTTTAATCCCAGCACATGGGAGGCAAAGGCAGATCTCTGTGTGTTCAGAATTCAAGGCCAACCTGGTCTACAAACCAAGTCCAGGCCAGCAAGGGCTATTACACAGAGAAACCCTGTCTCAAAAAAAAAAAACAAAAAAACAAAAAAACAAAAAACAAAAAATTAAAATTAAATTCCTTGCGCTGGAGAGATGGCTCAGCTTGAGAACCTGACCTTCTTACAAAGGTCCTGGTTTGTTCAGTTCCCACCACACAGGGCGGTCTACAAGTGCCTATAGCATTAGCTATGAGGGGTGAGGTGGGAGGCTCTGCCCTCTGCTGGTACCTGCACTAATGTACACATACCCTCACACAAACACACAGGCACACATGACTTAAAGTCTTTTAAATTAAAGTTTACAACTTCTGAGCAACTGTCTTTTCCCAGGTTACTACTCCACTTCCAACTTAGGGAACGTCTCTTTCTCTGTTAAAATAAATGGTCTCTATTTTCAAAAAAAAAGAGAACATCCTTGAGTCACCAAACAATGGGATAAAACAAAAATTAAATTTTGTTTTCCCACTATTTTAAAAACTATTTTAGGGCTGGAGAGACAGCTCAGTGGTTAAGAACACTGGCTGCTCTTCCAAAGGACCCGAGTTCAAATCCCAGCACCCACATGGCAGTTCACAGCTGTCTAATTGCCAGGCATGGTGGCGCACGCCTTTAATCCAGCGCTCAGGAGGCAGAGGCAGGAGGACCTCTATGAGTTCAAGGCCAGTCTGGTCTACAAAGTGAGTCCAGAACAGCCAAGGATACACAGAAAAACTCTGTTTCAAAAAACCAAAAAATAAAAATAAAATAAAAGCTATTTTATGAAAATATATTCATATTTTCAATGCTAGTTGTTAATTTGGAGTTTAGCACTCTTACATTGCAGTCTCTAGCAAACCTAACTCAAGATTGAACACAAATGAGTCTTTTTCCTTCCTTCTCTGTTTCTGTATCACTCTCGCCATTCCACTACCTCGATGATGTTTCTTGATGCTGTGTCCACCTATACAGTCCTGCCTCAGCATGCATATGCAATATTGGCGTCTAGGCATGCACTATATCTAGCCAGTCTGGTTTTGGAGGACAACTTCTTTAATACAGTTTCCATAAGACACTTTCTTCCCTCATAAAACATGAAGCTACTAAACAAATGTCATCTATTTGAACAATTATGAAAACAGAATGACCTCAGCCTCTCAAGTTCTAGAATTACAAGCATGGACTTCTTGAAACGCCCAGCACATTGCATTTTGTATTTTTTGTCTAGGTAAACTGTTTCTCATGAGTGTAAATACTTCGATAGTCAGGATTTCGGTGACTTACCTATCTACTTTTACAAATGACTAGCTTTACATTCTCTCGCCAGAGAAAACAATTAAAGCACTTCATTCTAACTACTTTAGCATGATTTGCAAACCAATATTCTCCTCTATAAATGGATTTAATTTATCCACTTGTTTTTTTTAAATATTTATTTTTATTTTTGTTCATGTGTGTATGTCGGTGTGTGTATGTACATATGTATTCAACAGCTTGCTAGAACAAAGAGACAGTACTGGGTCTCCTGGAGGTAAAGTTACAAGCAGTTATGAGCCATCCAAAACATGGTTGCTAGGATCCAATCTCTAGTCCTCTTAACCAGAGCCATCTCTCCAGCTCCTCATGTATTATTCTTTCTTTTTTTGTTTTCATTTATTAATTTTTATGTGCAATGGTATTTTGCCTGCATGTCTGTTTCTGTGTGTGAGGTTGTCAGATCCCCTGGAACTGGAGTTACAGACGGTTGTGAGCTGCCATGAGGTGCTGGGAGAACCCTGGTCCTTTGAAAGAGCAGCCAGTGG
>CAJQZJ010034661.1:0-32273 GCA_907164525.1 Lophiomys imhausi | reverse complement strand
ACAGCTTGAAATATTAACACAAAACTGGATTTTAGTGCTGGCAAGATGGCTCAGAGGGTAAAGGTGCTCACCACCAAGCCTTACAACCTGGATTCAATTCCTAAGACCCACATGGTGGAAGAACAGAAAAGAACCCAAAAGCTGTCCTCTGACATGTGTATATGAGAGAGAGCGTGTTTGTGAGTGCATGCGTGCGTGTGTGTGTGTGTGTGTGTGTGTGTGTGTGTAAGTGTGCACACAAAATAAGTAAATCTCTTTATACTTAGTTCTGAAGACATAAGATTAAGAGAATAACTTACTATTTTTCCCTTTTGCATGCTCATTTGTAGAGCGGGATTCCCAGCATGCCCCCTAAACACTGTCTGATGACTGTTACATACGCTCATTAAATAATTCAAGCTGTCCTTACCAAAGTCAGCTATCTTTGCATTCATGTGTGCATCAAGCAGGACGTTTTCAGGTTTCAAATCTCTGTGGACCACCATATGCCTGTGACAATAATCCACACCAGAAAGGATCTGCTGGAACAGACGCCGGCTTTCCTTTTCATCCAACTAGGAAACGTAGAAAAGCATTTTAAGCCGTGCCTGTCGATAGGAGCTTTCCTACTTGTCATTCCATAGCCTATAAACTACCCAAGCATGGTGACCTGTGAACAGTGAACCTCACCCATTAGGTGCCTTAGAAATAGGGAAATCATGCATTTAACACTAAACAGAATGCCAAGAGCTTACGGGGACCCCAATCAGCAACTCAACTTTCTGTCCCATTATCTGATAGACTACACTGAAAACCCCATCTTCTGAAGCCCATGGGCTGTTTCTAGTAGTTTCAGCTTCTACCTGAAACTAGGCATGTTTCAGCTGTAAGTTAGTGATGTTTAATCCTTTAATCTTTTTTAGTAATATTTATGGAACCCATATATACTATGTAGTATACTGAATTCAATATATTATACAGGTTAGACATTCATAAAATAGAAATGAAGGCCCTACTCTAGTTGACAAAAATAAGGGGAAAAAAATCAACAGTGGGGAGAAAAAAGGTCACAGAGTAATACAGAAAGTGCTACCCAATGGGTAAATCCAAACCCAGAGTCAAACAGAAGCTCCTAGTCAAACTCAGTGGATCACAAAACAAAAGTTATGTAGGTAAGAAAGGGACCTGTAGGAAGGAGGGAATGATAGGAAGAGAGAGAGAGGGGAAGGATAGGGAGTGAGGATAAACGAAACCCACGTAACACATGGATCAAACTGTCAAAGAACAAATCTAATTAATAAAAAAGAAAAGAAAAAAAGATGCAGGAGGTGATGATGTTGGGATGGGGGACTACTTTAGACTATGAAGAAGTGACAGGTAAACATTGTAAATGGGCTACAATGCAACAATGAATAGCCTGTGTTCTAAAATGTACGATATTTTTTAAGTTTTACTTGTGCATGAATGTGTATGTGTGCACGTGCATGCAGGTGCCTACAGAGGCAAGAATTCTGAGAACATCAGATCCTCTGGATCTGGAGTTAAGAGATGCAGAGTCATTAGCTACCCCACACTGGTGCTAGGAGTCAAACTCCAGACCTCTGGAAGAATAGCAAACCCTCATAACTGCTGAGCTATCTATCTCTTCAGGCCCAACATGTTTCATTTAAACAAAAGAAAACACATTTACCTTTTGCATGTTTACTGAAAAGAAAAAATATTACACTACAATTAAATATTTTAAAAATAATCTTCAAAAATCTCCATGTTTTCTGATGTCTGCTCAGCAAATGATAATCACTGCTGTTCTACACCTGCTCCAGGACAGCACGTTTAATAAATAAGCCACTGACTCCCTCGGCAAGGACTCCCACATGCAGTTCTCTGGTAGGTGATGAGTCAGCATTCTAAATCCAGAATTCTACACCTTCAGTGCATGGATAATGTGAGAACAAAGATAAACCAGTCATTTTATTACTGTTACTGAAGTGTTGTAAGATACCCTTCCTCAAGAAAAATACATTAATACTTTGCAACCTAACAGCTTTATTTGTTCCAATAGATGTTTATTTTTTTTTAATGAAAGAGAAAAAAAATTCGACTAACCAAGTGATAAGTAAAATAAATAGAAAGGTCACAAATGTGAAAAAGTATTTTATTTACAAAAATATAGTACAAAGAATGGCACAGATTAGAGGGAGATGAGCAAAGTCAAAAGTGTATTCGCAGCTGGTGAACATCACACCTGAGTCTTCTGTGCTCTACCTGAACCAGCACCCCGATGCTATCAGCCCCACACAAGGCCCATGGAACAAAGGACCAAGAGACAACTCTACCTGAACCAGCACCCCGATGCTATCAGCCCCACACAAGGCCCATGGAACAAAGGACCAAGAGACAACAGCCTCATAAGAAATGTATGGACAGAAGACTGAGCAAAGAGAGAGAGGCAAAACCAAAGCCTAGAGGAGGAAACAAACACATCTCCATATGGAACCCTAGAAAAGCTGGGCAAAGAGACACACCAGGACTTTCTGACGCAGAGTAAGGGAACCAAGAAAGCTGGACCCTGCAGAAAGCTTTAAATTCCCCACCAACAGGGAGTGAGACCTCCGACTACTCAAACAAAACAAAGGCAGACCTTTCTCAGGATCACAGTGGCAGGAATAAGGCACTGTAAAGAAGATGTAGGCTAAGTGACAATCAGCCACTCACAGAAGGGACCTGAACCACCTCCCAACTCAGTTCCAACAGCTAAACTAATACCTTCAAGAAAACAGGAAAAATCAAACGAAGAAGAAAAATACTTCTGATTGTTAGCAAACAATTTAACCTTCCAAAATTAGTAGCTCTCCAACAACTCAACCTATAGGAAAACCCACCAATCATTTGGTACATCATTTTGAACCTTAAGTGGACAGCCAAGAATCACCAGATATCTGAGGAAGAGTCATGGGGGGAAAAAAAAGATAAAATAAATGAGCAGGGAAAAAAAAGAGGTGAGCTGAAAGCACAGAAAACAGAGGAGTGTAGGAGCCAAAAGGCAACTAAAACCAAAATGTCTTTCTCACACACAGTTACATCTGTGCAGCCAAACAAGCAGCTATCTAAAATGCATTTCAGAAATAAGACAGAGAGAGATCTGAAATACAAACATGACAGTTTTCAACTCAGCATTCAAAAGGCAAAACTAAAGACATCTTGCAATGTAGTGCAAAATGACTAGAAATGACAACAGGAGAAAAAGAGTAAGAAAAGAAGGCATTGATTAATTTGGGAAGAATTCCTCTAGGGGATAGCAATGGGGCCTTGAATGATAAGGGAACACTTTACATAGAAATTAACCATGTTGAGAAATAAGGAAGATTTTATTCTGATGAAAGAGATACACTATGTAAAATGAATGAATGAGTAATGCAAATAATTTTAGAATGGACGTTCTTTTTCGGGTGAAGTTATTTTCTCAGTGCCAGATGTAGGTCTTTTACAAGGGCTTTGCGCAAATCAGATAACCTGAGAATAAGTATGGGCAGGGAACAGGGCTCAGTGATTGTATTTATAACTTAAATGTCTCAAACATTTTCAGATGTTTCAAACACTAAGTTTTTTAAATCTTCTAATTTCTTCTTTTTTTTTTCGGTTTTTCAAGACAAGGTCTCTCTGTGTATCATTGGCTCTTCTGGACTCACTTTGTAGACCAGGCTGGCCTCGAACTCACAGAGATCCACCTGCCTCTGCCTCCTGAGAGCTGGGATTAAAGGCATGCACCACCACACCCGGCTAAGTCTTCTAATTCCTAACTTCTCAAAAAGCCTATTCCTTATTACTCCAGGAACATCAGAGTTCAGAAACCAAAAAAATGACTGTAACTTAAATTTGGCCAGGGTTGAACAACAAAGCCTATGTCTTCAAGTACTTAATAATATACTTTGTAAGGACCACTTATAAAGTCACAAAGCATATTAAAAGAGTTTGCAGCTGGGCGTGGTGGCACACGCCTTTAATCCCAGCACTTGGGAGGCAGAGGCAGGTGGATCTCTGTGAGTTCAAGGCCAGCCTGGTCTACAAAGTGAGGCCAGGACAGCCAAGGATGCACAGAGAAACTCTGTCTGGAAAAAACAAACAAACAAAAAAAGAGTTTGCATAGGCTGGGCACGCCTTTAATCCCAGCACTCGGTAGGCAGAGGCAGGGAGCTCTCTCTGCACTGGAGGCCAGCCTGATCTACATAGCAAGTTTCAGGCCAGCCAAGGGGGCATAGTGAGACCCTGACTCAAAAAAAAAAAATTTAAGTTTGCATACCCCAAAATATAAATCTGAGGATTATGAATTCTAGGGACTTAAGGGAACTCTTATCACTAATAAATCATGTGACCTTGAACAAATATTTAACAAGTTGGCTCAATATCCATGTCTGTGTAAATGGGCTCAGGGAATCGTGGCTGAGCTCCTTTCCTCTTGGTAGCCTATGATTCTAAACAAATATATGACTAAGGGAACTGGTTACTGAACAGACCTCTGAAAATTTGCTTTCTGACATTTTTATGCAATAATGGGTACAGGAGAGTTACAAAATATGTACAGGATTAAATGAGAACTGCTTACCCTTCCATTTTTACAGATATAATCAAATAGCTCTCCTCCTGAGACATATTCCATCACCATGAAAATATCAGATGGGGTACTGATGACCTGGTACCTGGTGAGAGAAAACATTATCTACTAATATTAACACATGTGTATTCATTCATTCAGTAAAAAGTCACTAAGCATCTGTAATAAATATACCAGGTACTGTGCTAGCACTAGAAGACTGTGAGGAGCAAAGCCAATCTCCTGTCTTTGTGATGTTCTTGATCCAGGTGCAGGGAAACAGACAACCAATAACCATTAGCTAATGGCAGAACATGTGAAGGAGCAAAGAAAGCAGACTCTTCTTCTAAACAGAGCTCTCTGGGAAGGCCACAGAGTACAGCTGAGTAGAGCCTGAAGGAAGAAAGGAAGGAGCAGACTACATTACCCAGGAGGAAGGTGAACCGGGCAGAGAGAACAGCAAGGGCAAGGCCCCAGGTAGGAGCCTGCTTGGCACGCTCATGGCAAGGCAAGAGCAAAACAAGCTGGGAGAACAACAGGATGTGAAGTCAGTCATTGGAGGCCAAAGATGCAGAACTTCACAAGCCAGAAAGAGACTTTTGGCTTTTATTTAAAGGAATATGGAAAGCTATGGGATGTTTTTATGCTAGCAGTCACGTGGTATGCATATTCAAGAGTAAGTGGCAGCTGTGTGAAGAACTGACTGGATGCCAGAAGAGGCTGAGGCTATCTCAGCAGCCCGGGGAGAGGAGAGGTGTTTCAGACTGATGGTGGAAAAGGACTGAGGAACAGATAAGAGATGTATTCTGAAGGAAAAGACGCAATGATGGTGGGAAGAGACAAACACGAGTGTTAATGGTGCACTTAAGCTTTCACCCGTGGTCAAGTGGCAATTAACTGAACGGTGGGAACACTGTGGCAAGCACATCTGAGGAGGTGGCAGAGAGGTGAGACTTGGCCGGGTCCTTTGAAACACCTCGTGGATATCCCAATGAGTAAGCAGCAGGCACAGGGCCCAGAGTTCAGAGAAAGGGGTTCTCAAAGCAAGAAGGGTACATTTAAGGGTCATCAGCACACAGGAGACTTCAAAATACTTTAATAAATGAGAGATACAAGCAAAACCATCTTTGAGCCAGCCAGATGGCTCAAAGTCAGAAAAGTCTAAGCAGCTTTAAATTAGAGCCCACATGGTAACACAGGGAATAAGAAATGTTACCTGTAAGCCTCACAGTGGCAAACTCAAAGCAAGCATTAGGATCACTGTCCTTCTCAAATACTGTATTCCTCAAAGTCTGGTATGAGTATGGTCAAGTCCAAGCAGGGGAGGGAAACAACATTTCTAGTGCACAGTATCTCATGAGCCTCATTCCCAGCATGTGGAAATTTGAAATTACTAGGTCAAGAATTTTTTACCTCTTTTTTTTTTCTTTCAGGTAGTACTGGAGACCAAACAGAGCCCAGCACATGCTACAGAAACTTTTCCTAGAAAATCTACAGTTGCCTCTATACATAAAAACAGAAGCATAAAGTGTTATCAGAAGGGCCTCTGGCCAGACAACAGGAAGAACAAGAAGAAGCGAGATATGAACCACGTTGAAAACCCCAAGGCGGGCTCTGTAATTGGCAGTGGACAGGGTTAGATACAGGAGCAGGAAGAATCCTCCAGCCCTGGAAACAGGGAGAAGGCCAGGCCTCTCTCTGGTCTGCCAGGTCAGGCAGGTTAACAAAAGGGTTAGCAGATGATAGGACCAGGTGAAGGAGCTGGGCTTACAGTTTGATTATATGAGGATGTCTGAACAGCTTGAGGTTCTGAATCTCTCTGCGGATCTTTCCAACCACATCAAGGCTTCGAATCTTCTGCCGATTGAGTATCTTCACAGCAACTTTATGGCCGGTCAGTTCATGTTTGCCCACTGCAGGAGGAATAATTTTAACATGTTAGTACCAGATTTGATTGATAATACACTCTGGCATCTTATAAGAGTAAGCTAAGCACTGAAAAAATACTTTGGCACGTTTGCTCCACCCCCAACCCCTGACTATACACTTGAAAGTTTAGATTTAAGTCAGGAGGAGAAATACACAAGGAACTGCTCTCTAAGTGTGGATTTTGGAAAAAGGAAAGTTGGAGCAGATATGGGAGAGATAGGAAAAATTCTTCCCTCCTCTTGTATGCCTTTAGGTACTCAAATTCTCTTAACTTACTATCCATTTTTAAGCTACCTTACATATAAAAATCAACTATCTTTTGTTTGACACTTTCTGTGGATGTTCACACATGGAGAAACTTGTACACCACCATTAAAATCATATGATAAGGATTCACACATGATAGCTTATGCCTGGAATCCCAAGTGCCAGAGGCAGAGGCAGGAGGATTGAGAACTTAAAGCAGGCCTGGGATACATGGTAACACTATGTCTCAAAACAACAAAAACCATGATAGAGAATAGTCCCATTTTCCCCTCAGGAAACTGCCTTGTAGGGCTGGGGAGATGATGGCCAGTCAGTAAGAGCTGCATGAACATGAGGCCCTAAATTTAAATCCAACAACCACACTTAAAAGAAAACCTACCATGACACATGTCTATAACCCAACACTGGGAGGGAGTGGGCAGCTGGGCAGAGATGCGGCTTACTGGCTAACTATGTAACTCCAGTTTCAATAGAGTTCTTGTCTCAAGGGAAGAAGACAGAGAATGATAATGCAGGTCATGTCTGGCTTGTCATGTGCACATACAACATGCACATGCAAACATACACAAAACTCTAGTACATAAACTCCCCTGTGGCACTGACATGCTTCCCCATCATCAACAGCCCCCGTGATGTTTTGTTGTTACTGTTGTTTTGTTTTGTTTTCAGTTTAGGCTCAATGGCATGTCTTTAACATTTTCAAATAGGAAACATAAAAATAAATGATTTTATGCTAAAGAGATGACAGCTCAGTGGTACCAGCTGCACTTCTAGAGGACCCAGGTTCAATCCTCAGCACCCCCATAGTGGCCTACAACCATCTATACCTCCAGTTCCAGGGGACAGAATAACCTCTTCTGGCCTCCTTGGGCACCAGGCACACACATGGTGTGCAGATATGTATGTAGACAAAACACCCATGCACATAAAACAAATCAGTCATGCTTAAGAGATTCCATTTTGCCCAATGCTATGCCCACCCAGACAATCAATGGGCACAGAAGAACTCAGATACCGCTACTGAGGCAAAGTCACCCAAAGTTTACTGTGAGCCCTTTCTCAGAAACCTATGGGAGAACACAGATCCTATCAGAATCCGAATGGAACCAACAACAGCAAAGACATTGTACCTAGTTAAGAAGAGCTCTAAAGGCAGAGTGCAGGACTCAGGCTTGTTTTCCTAGTTTGGGGAGCACTGCTGCTAGTTCCAGGCCACCAAGAGGCACAGCATGGGACAGGGACACTGCTGCAAAAAGCAAACAAAGCCAGGTGTGGCCGTGCGCACCTGAACTGGGAGCACATAGGACGGAGGTCAAGGTCATTTTTGGCTGGCTATAAACACAGACTCAGTGAAGTGAGACTCTGTCCCCAAAAAAGCCTATCTCCAAAACAAACAAACAAAAGGGATACAATGCAGGAGGAAAGGGATACAATGCAGGAGGGGAATTAAGAAAACTCCCAAGTGGTGATGGAAGAAAGCTACAGGGAACCGATGTGTTGGTCTAGACAGCAGCAAATTCAGGTAAAACAATGCTAGTTTTTTGAGGGCCATGCTAGTATTTTGAGGGAAGAGAGATAATCCTATTCTTTTGAAAGTATGAAATAGTAAAGCCCAGTGTGGTGGGCACACATTTTTAATTCCAGCACTCAGAAGACAGGGTCTCACAACACCAAGAAAAAAGAAAAAGAAACACACTATGGTATTGGTTTGGTAATTAATTACTATTTATGCAATGATAATGCTGAAAAATAAAACAAAATTTTAAATATGATTATAAATATATTAGGAAAAGGAAAATATACAGGAAGAAAAATGCTAAAATGAACATAAAATCATCAATCTCAAATACTAATTAGATATGATTAAGTCCAACAACTTAACTGTTACATCCCAATTTTGGAAATACTTGCTATCTGAGAACTAGTTTATTGTCACTTAATCCCCTAAATTTACAAGCTCTGGCCCAGTGGGAACCCTTTCTCCATTAGCTGTTCAACTGAGCCACAACTGGGAAACAGCCAGAGGAGGGTACTGACAGACTGAAACCTGGAAAGAACACTGGAAAACAATTCATTTGGGCCTTCATCACGAGTCAATATTCTTCTATTAGGCCCTCCTCGGTTGAATATCAAGCCAAGTAACGGGAATAAACCACCAAGGGCCTGGGAGAGGGCTCAGTAGACAGAGGCAGCAGATGCCAACTACCAGCCTGAGTTTGATCCCGGGGTCCACCTGGTAGAACGAGAGAAGTAACTCTGGAAGGCCATCCTCTCACAAGCACACTGTGGCACATATGTTCCTACATACACATATATATACACACACATTAATAAGCATCTTTCAAAACAACTGAGGTTTATCCAGAGCTGTAGACAGAATTCCTTTCATCAAGTAAGGAACGAGGGCAGGGGGCTCTGAATAGTCTCTTGACTCATTTGTGGTTATGGACCTAGCATTTCCTATAAACCAGCCAGCCTAGCCTAGTCTGTGAGTTCCAGGCCAGTGAGAAATCCTATCTCAAAAAACTAGGTGAACACCTTTAATCCCAGTGACTGAGGAGGCAGACAGGTAGGCAGGCTAGCCTGGCCTACACAGTGAGTTCTAGGCTGGCCAGAGGTACATATGTAGTGAGATCCTGTCCCAAAACTAAACAAATACAAAAAAAACAAGGTGGGCTCTGCCAGGGAACTGCCTGAGGTTGACCCCTAGCTTGTGCACACATACCCCTGAACGCACATGTATACCTAAAACTAAAAACACATATATCTATGTACACACGCACAAAAAAACACCCTGTGTGGTGGCACACACTGCTGTAGTTCTAGCACTAAGGAGCTGAGGCAAGAACTAGAGGTTAGTCTGGGCTACACAGCAAGACTCTGTCTCAGAATAACAAAGCAGGGTTGTAGATGGAACTCAGTTGGTAAAGTGTTTGCTTGCGTAGCTCAGACAAAAAGCACTGGGTCTGATCTGCAGTACTGTGTGATGGTACACCCTTGAAGTCCCAGCCCGCAGGAGGTGGAGGCAGGGGGATCACAAGGTCTGGACCATCCAGTATACAGCTAGTTCAAGGTCAGCCTGGGACACTAAGATGGGCATTTTAAAGAAAAGCCAGACTGGTGGCTCGTGCCTATAAGTTCAACATTTAGAAGGCTGAGACAGGAGGATTGCCATGAGTTCAAGGCTAACTGAGGCTAACATTTAAGATCCTAACTTTAAAAAAAAAACAAAATTCTAACATGGCTCAGTAGGTAAGGGCGCTGTGCTTCTAAGCCTGAAGGCCTGAGTTCAATTCCTGGGACCAACATAGTGCAATAAAAGAACCAAGTCCTCAAAGTTGTCCTCTGATCTCCACTAACACAACATGGTACACACACCCATATCCACATATGCACACACATACACATGCACACATCCATATACACGCATACACACAGCAATATACACATATATGCATCCATACACACATGTGCACACCTTTAAATATACAAACACACAAAAATTTTTTTTAATACAGAGATACAAAGAGCACAATGAGAATTCTGAATAATTCAAGTCACTTAGGAGTCATTAAGAAACTACAATAGCTGGGTGTGGTGGCACAGGCCTTTAATCCCAGCACTCTGGAGGCAGAGGCAGGTAGATCTCTGTGAGTTCAAGGCCAGCCTGGTCTACAGAGTGACTCCAGGACATCCAGGGCTACACAGAGAAATCCCGTCTCGAAAAAAAAAAGAAAGAAACTGCAATAATGTGGCATATTTTATGGTCAGATACTAACAACAGAGAACTTAAGAATAAAGGTGGCCAAGGGCTAGGAATGAAGTATATACTTCAGTAAGGAGGATAGTATTTCACCTGCAAACACTAGAGGTTCCCATCTTAAAAAGGCAAAATGAAAGAAACCAATACTTGTAGAAAAAGAAGGTTAAGTTATTTTATTTACTAGTATTTAAATTATGGTTAATTAGTTCAGCAGCCATTAATCCTTATTCCACCATTATAAATGAGCACACAGACACCACGTGGATTTTAACAAGCCTTGGCCTGAATTGAGCAATCTTGACCCACCTAAACTAGCTCTTAATTCTATTACCCAAATATGACCCCATATATACATATGTAAGACTGTAAAAATTAATGAATACATGGCCTTCTCCTCTGTGGTGAGACCCTGGCCTCACTTCTTCAGGAGACATTCCACAGAACTCAGTCCTTGAAAATATCTAAACTTGCATAGCTGGCTGGTGTTTCCACTCCCCTCTGATCTCTCATTTCTACTCCCCATTTGCTTCAAGGTCACCAACTAACTTAACATACTCTTTGTTCCTTAATCCCCACCTGTCTTAACATTCTCTTTGTTCCTTAATCCCCACCTGCAGGCTGTCACTTGGCAGGCTAAAAGAAGCTATTCCTTGGTGCCTCCACCTTTTTGTAGCCACTTATGTATTTAAAGGGCCGAGAACCATTTTACGGGGTTCATTTCACTATGGGGGAAGTCGAACCCTGGTGCATCAGCTTTAATAAACCTCTTGTATAGTACAACGAATCTGGGGCATTGGTGGTTTCTGGGCGTCAGGATTCGGGGAGCCCCCTCACGGGTTCAACACATACATCCCCTTGGACTGCTCTTCTCCACCCGATGTTCCTGGCCATGTGGAATGAGGTTCTTTTTTCTAACCCATAGTGTGTGTCCTCCTTCTTCCTGCTCCTGGCTGGAATGAATTACTCCTCTGTGTAAAACGTAGGGTTCCTGTTCTAATCTCAAGAAATCCCACCTTTCTCTGTCTTTGCCCAATCTCAGGCCTCAGCATTTTATATAACCAATCAGAATCAGTGTAACAGACAGCAAGCAGGACCAATTAATTAACATTTAAAATGCTTAACACCACCCCATCAAATTTACCCACTCAAGCACACCACAACTTTTTCTCATGCTTGGAACATTTCATCAAACTATTAATAATTAGGAGTAAGGAGATATAAGTTCTCCCTTTCAAAACAACTCAAGATGGCTTTAAGTGGGTAAACTGCTGGTCTCCTCCAAGCATGAGGACCTGAGTTCCACCCCCACATCTCACATACATGGAAGGTGAAAGAGTATGCCTCCTGCAGTGTGTATGTGTCCTCTAACTTCCATGTGTGCTCTATGGCACACACTGTACATATACGCGCGCGCGCACGCGCACACACACACACACACAAATAAAAATGCGGTGGGTGGGCTACTGATTTAAATATAAAACAAAGCAAAAAAAAAATCACACTAATTCAACTGTATTTGAACAAAACCTGAGAAGAGTTAACTAGGGGACAGAAGGGACGGAAGGAGCTTCATCAGCCATCATGTAGCAAGTGGTCATTCAATCCTCCCAGTATACAGCCCTTAATGAACTAAAAAAGAAGCAACACAGAAAGCAGTATGATTGGGTTTTCTGTCCCTTACCAGAAAATTATCATAATAATTCCTTTTGCTGTTGTTTGTGACAGGGATGGATGGAGGAACCAATAGAACACTTTAGGGCAACAACAACAACAAAAAGTCTTGAGAGTTAAAGGTAACACTGTATTTAAAAAGAAAACACGAAATTCTCCAAACTGAACTACAAAGTAAACTAAAAACATGCATAAATGCTTCTCAGTTTATTACAGCTTATTATGCAAGAACAAAAACTGCAAATCTCCTAATGACTAATTTCAAAAAACCGTTTAATCCATTATTATTTCAATATAGCAGACTTGCAGGAAGAAATGCTCATATGAACATGGAGAATAAACAAAGTTACACAGGCTTCCAAATTTGCCAGCTACAGAAAAAAATAGTAAGAAAGGTATTCTATAGCCACTGCTTTTTCAAATTTTACTGTTTTATATTCTTTTCAGTTTAAAAAAAAAAAAAACCCAAGGGGAGAGCAGCAATGCTGGGCACTGGCAGATCCAGTCTGATAGGAGCAGTCGGTCTAGCCGGTCTCCCTTCCAGCCCAGAAGGCAGTACGCACAAAGCATAGATTCTGCAGCCCCACCAGATGTTCCTTTTTGAAGGTACTTAGCTGACTTCTGATTTGCCAATGAATCTCTGTGAATGCGGCCTCCTGCTCTAATAAGGGTGGCCACAGTGGCACATGGAGCAGTGTTTATAAAGGGCCTTCCACACTGCCCAGCACATGGTAAGTGACCAGACAACTGTAGCTATTAGTATTTGGGGATAAGTTTCCATTATGCCCAAACCAGTCCCCATCCCCACTTAATCAGCCCTGGACTAATCATCTTAATACTCCAGTAGCCATTTTGGATCTGAGCTTTCACTGGTGCTTTCTGTTCACCTGGGTTAAACAGCCTGCCCTCACCAAGGCACTCAGAGCGAAGTGAATGCTGAATAAGACTTTGACACCACTCTCTCATCAGCTTAAATCCCACCATCCCAACCCACTACTGCAAGCACCAAGCCTGAGACTTCTGGATTCCAAAGTTCAGCCCACTTCCTCACCAGTTAATATTCAACAGGCCACTCATACACACAGCATCAGCCGTTTACAACCATGTAGCCTAAAAATTTCAGAACAATTCTATGGCCACAGACAGGAGCAGTCCATTTCTGTGTTTCCCAACAGATGGGGAAAAAACACCGTTTTCTGTAACATAAATAGTTGATTAGCATTGGGTAATACACTGAAGCCATGCACCTTAATAGTCAATGGCACATCCACTTTAACACAAACATACTCTACCTCTCACCAACCTTGCAAGACTGGCATTACAAACATCACTCTACAGGGAACTAAGGCACACAAAGACATAACCTATCCACAGGGACAACAGGTGAGTGGCATGGCCAAACGCTTCACTCAAGCTGGGTTAAAAACTTCATGCTTCTTCCAGAAGAAGAAATTTGGTAACACTCTTTAAACACTTAAAACATTTTTATTTGCCAGGTGTGGTGGCACATGCCTTTAGTCCCAGCCCTGGGGAGGCAGAGGCAGGCAGATCTCCGTGAGTTCAAAGCCAGCCTGGTCTACAAAGTGAGTCCAGGACAGCCAGGGCTTGGTAGACAGAAAAACTGTGTCTCGAAAAACATAACAATTACTGTATGTATTATTACTGTATATATGGTACATATGTGTGAGGGAGGGGACGCTGGTGCCACAGAACACATGCTGAGGTCAGAGGCTAACCCTCAGGAGTTCCTTCTCTCCTCCTACCCAAGCTCCAGAGACAGAACTAAAGTCCATCAAGCTTGCACAGCAAGGGTTTGTACCCACAGAGCCATCTTGCCACCCCATAAATGGTTTAAAAAAAGATAAATCTGGGAGCTGGAGAGAGATACCTCAGCAGTTAGGAGTTCATAAAGCTCTTGCAGAAGATCTGAGTTCAGTTTCCAGCACCCACATCAGGTTTTTCCCAGCCTACACAGGGCTGCTCACACTACCAACTAACTCCAGCTCCAGACAGAGCCATGATTTCTGGTCTCTGCAGGCACCAGCACTCAAAGATCAAACCCACACACAGACCCACACACATACACATTTATTAATAATAATAAAATAGCCAGCCATATGATGACCACCTTCAATCCCGCCACTCAGGAAGCAGAGGCAGGCAGATCTCTGAGTTCCAAGACAGCCAGAGCTACACAGAGAAACCCTATCAGAAAGAAAAGAAAAGAAAAGAAAAGAAAAGAAAAGAAAAGAAAAGAAAAGAAAGAAGGAAGGAGGGAGGGAGGGAGGGAGGGAGGGAAGGAAGGAAGGAAGGAAGGAATCATAAAAGAAGTTGCACAGAAGATGCACATACATGCATCCTTCTAATAAAAGTTGAACATATCAGAACCATCTTCAGGTAACTGAAGTTTTAAAAATAATAGATTGAAGTTTCTCATACTAAAGAAAATCATTCTAAAATTTCATTCTTTCATTTGATCTTTTTCCTATACTGGAGTACAAGCTTTGCCTGCTAAAAAACCTATCAATTTCAAAATCTTATTATTCTAGTTTTTTAAATTTAAAAATCTTAAAGGAATATTATAAAGACATTTTGTTAATACAGTCTCTCAAATCAACTTAAAAGTTACCCTACCAGTTGGGCATGGTGGTGCAAGCCTTTAATCCCAGCACTCGGGAGGCAGAGGCAGGTGGATCTCTGTGAGTTAGAGGCCAGCCTGGTCTACAAAGTGAGTCCAGGATAGCCAGGGCTACACAGAGAAACCCTGTCTCGAAAAAAAAAAAAAAGTTACCCTATGGTGTGCCTAGTCTTATTGCAACATGATATGCCATGTTCGGTTGGTATCCCTAAGGAGGCCTGCCCTTTGTGAAGGGAAACAGAGGAGAAGTGGATCTGGGAGAGAGGGGAGGTACACAGCAGGGGAGGGGAAACTGTGATTGGGATGTAATATATGAAAGAAGAATAAATTTTAAAAATTAACATTACCCTGCCCCTAGAGGCTTTGCAGATGTGGCTGCTGTGTCACATGTGCATTAGTAGGTGGCAGAGAAGAGAGAGGCTATGTCTACATTCAGTGTTCTTACCTATGAACATCTGAATGAATAGTAGCCTAACATTCCCTGAAAAAAGCAAGCCTGAGACCACCACCACCACCAGTTCAGCACCAGGGAGCTAGCCTGTGAGGACCATCAGTCCAGGACCAGGCAAACACCACATGGGGTTCCAGGACAGGAAGCAAGCCAGAGACTAGAAGAACCCTGTCTGGCCCTGGATATGGGGGTGTGGGTGAGCCAGCCCCAAGGGTGTGAGTGTGGGAGAGCCAGCCCTGCCTTTTCTCTGCTTTGTGGGGGTGTTGGCAAGGGAGAGATCCCCTCCTCTCCCTTTTGCCCTCACCACCATTGGTAGACAGGAGATCTGGCCTCAATGGGGTCACAAGAGCAGAAGAACTGACCCTGCCCCTCACATATATTGCCTAGCTCAAAGGGTGATTTAGCTTCAGGTTCAGTGAGGGACCTTGAACAACAGAGAATACAGGAAAACACCTGACACTGATGTGCACATCTGTGTGCACATGCAGACAGAAATATTTATTTATATATAAATATATAATTAAATAATAAAACACGAAATAGTACAGTGAGTACATCAAGCTGAAATCCATGTCAACCTGGAACGTCAGAATGCTATCTTACTTGGAAACAGTTCTTTAAAAACAGAATTAGTAAAGGGTCTCAAACTGCTAAACTCAGAGTGAGCACAATTATCTAAGGACTTGTTCTCTTACGAGGAGCACAGGGACAGAAGACTAGCCTGTGGCAGCAGCAGAGAACCTCAGTACAAGCCAGGCAAAACCCAGAGTTGCCGGGCGGTGGTGGCGCACGCCTTTAATCCCAGCACTTGGGAGGCAGAGGCAGGCGGATCTTTGCAAGTTCGAGGCCAGCCTGGTCTACAAAGCGAGTCCAGGACAACCAGAGCTGTTTAACAGAGAAACCCTGTCTCGAAAAACCAAAAAAAAAAAAAACCCAGAGTCCTCAGAAGCTAAGAGATAAGGGACACATTCCCCACTGACATTCAAAAGGAGGCCAGCCCTAGGAACCTCAGGTTTCACATCTCTGACGTCCAGATTGCGTGAATAATTTTCTCTTGTTTTAAGCCACGAATCTTTAGCACCACTCCTGTAGCCCTAGCAAGGTGATATCCCTATCAGTTTAAAAAGTGGCCAGCATGTGGTGGCACACGCCTTTAGTCCCAGCACTCAGGAGGCAGAGGCTGGTGGATCTCTGTGAGTTTGAGGCCAAGCTGGTCAAAAGAGCAAGTTCCAAGACAGCCAAGGCTACACAGAGAAACTGTCTCAAAAAAACCAAAGTAGCCATCACTCTAGAGGTAAAGAAGGATTGGGAGTTCAAGGTCAAACAAAGCTATATGAGACAAGGGGGATGGATAGAAGATTCGGCAGTTCAAATCACAGACTGTTCTTCCAGAGGATCACTCACATCCAGAGGCAAATAACCACCTGTCACTCCAGCTACAGGGGAATCCAACACCTCTGGCTTCCACTGGCACCTTCAGTCACGTGCCTGTAATATCAATACATGCAAACATAATTTTAAAATAATAACAAATTTTAAAATAGCATTAATAATAAAAGTCATATGAAAAAGGCTTTTCTAAACTGTTCTCTAATACATACATGCCCAAGGTTTCAAAAACAGAATATAGTGTTCATGAGGACAGGGACACAAATGTTCAGCACGTGTGAACACATACAATGTGCCCTCATACAATTCATTGCTGGAGCTCATTAGCCCAGGGGCCTTCCTATGACTAGTCCTTTGTGATTGCCCCTGTGGTGTTTTGCTTTTGGAGCTAAACTGCATCCTTTACAGCCTATCAGGAGTCACTTTCCACAGCCCCATTCTGGTGCTCTAAGTATTTCCTATTGGCTAGAAAAGTCACACAGCTAAAAGTACTGAAATTAGTTTTCTCAAGTCATGTTGTTTAAGTTTATGTATATTGTACTATATTGTATTTTATGTACAATAGACATACATTATATGTGGAGGACTGGAGCCTCCACAGAGATTTCCCAAACCCCAAGAAAGGATGTATATTCTCCCTTCTATAGACTCATTATGTTTATTAAAAAAGCTCTGAGAAATCCGATAGTTTAAAAAAAAAAACTTAAACACAGTATTTCTTTGTGGTGACTTGAATGTTTGGTTCTTGGTAGAACTGGACTATTTGGGAAGGACCAGGAGATTCAGCCTTGTTAGTGAAGGTGTGTCACGGAAGTTTCAAAAGCCCACACCAGACCCAAAGTTTGTCTGTGTCTATCTCGTGTCTATCTGTCTCTGCCTATGCCCACTCCTGGCCACCCCTCCTCCTGCTTATAAATCACATGTAAGCTCTCAGCTACGGCTCCAGTACCATGCCTGCCTGCCTGCCTGCCTGCCTTCCTGACACCATGCTCCCCTCCATAATAATGGTCATGGTCTCACCCTCTAAAACCCAATAAAATGCTTTCTTTTTAAAGTTGCCTTGGTCATGGTGTCTCCCCCAAGCAACAGAACAATAACTAAGACACTCCTAATTTCCCATTCCTACCATTAAGGCACTTGGTTTGGATTCCAGGGTTGTGCCTCTAGGAAAAAGAATTACAAAATTTTCCCTCCTGTTTGTTTTCATTTTACCTACTCATGGTCCATTACTCACAGCTGACTAGTCAATACAACAAAACTAGACTAATGGGATGGCGCCAGCTATTCTCCCATTTGCTGGATCCTAACTTGCACATCAGTTAGCCAAGTGTGGAGTAGGTTCTTTTACACTCATTTCGACTGCTTTTGGTTCCCTAGAGCAGGCTGGTTAGCAACCATAGCCAAGTGGGTGAGGTCTGACTTAAGGTGAGAGAGCTTGCAAAAAAAAGTGCACTAACATACATACACAGACAAACACACATACACACTAAAAATAACAGTAATACAAACATCTCTCTCCAAAGTTTTTAAACACTGTATCGATCCTGATAATCATAAAGTATTTTCTCTTTCAGAATAGGCCTTGTCTTAGCTGGGCATGGTGGTACATGCCTTTAATCCCAGCACTCAGAGACAGATGGACTGCAGAGTTCGAGGCTAGACTTGTCTACAGAGAATTCCAGGAAAACCAGGGCTACACCACAGAAATGCTGTCTTTACAAACAAACAAACAAAAAGACATTCTCTCCTTCCATTTACCATTCTTCCCCTTTTCCTTCTCCAAGTGAAGCCAGTCATTTAAAATCATGGCATTACAATGCTGTGAATTTTAATGACTAGGAATGCAGAAATATCTGCCTTAACAGGATTGGCAACATTAAATTTTCAACAGCATACTTTTTTTTCCTCTTTATTTTTTATTTCTTCAAGTTACATCTCAATCGCAAACCCCTCCCTACTCCCCCCTCCAGTCCCATCCTCCCACCCTAACCCACCCATCCCCATCCTTTTTTTTTTAAAGGTATATCTTTTCCCCCCAACAGCTCCCCCTTTCAGTCCAACAAATGGCTCTTTCTCTTATAACAATAAATACAATACAACAGAAATAAATAGGCCACAATTATGAGTTATATGGCTTAGCATACATTCCCAATGTCCAGTCCATATGTATTTGGCACCTGACTTTAACATTCTACTATCTAACCATCTCCATGAGTTTAAAATTCTATATCTAACTCAGTTTTCATACTAACTTGCATCACAATTTTAAAAACATCTTCTTAGATCCAGAACACCCTCTTGATTCCTAAACAACTCAAAATTTAACTAAGAGACTCTAGCTATCTATTCTTCAACCACCTCAGAGACCGGAGAGGGATAAATATATCTGATTATATAGGAAGTGCAGGGCTTGCAGCTTCCAAAGCTAAGAAATGACATACCAGTGGCTGCCTGGACAGTTCTCATTTTCTCTCCATACATTACAGCATCGATCTTCAGTCTCGACAGCATACTTTTAAAAACATACTTAGACCTCACCGTAAGCCTGCAATGCATACTAGTTTATGGGTGAGGAAATTGGGATTCTTGGGGTCTGTAATTGTCAGGGTATACCTGTTCTGGTCTAGCCCTACCGCTCTTTCAACTCCAAGTCTTCCAGCCTATCCATTCTTTCCTACCAACCATATGCAATGAGAAGGTGGAAGAGGGGAAAATAAACAACCACACTCCCCCTACCAACCACTTGCAGTAAAAGAGGGGGGGGGGCATAATGTCAAAATCACAACTGTTTTCTCAAAAGTGGGCTAAAGATTCTCTGTTGAGTAAATATAGGCAGAGGCAAAGTAATTGCTGTTCCAGTCCATCAGTGAATGCAATAAAAGGACTTTGTCAAGAGTCTACATCCCTGAAGGGCCCAGCCTGCCCTTTACCAAAGCTTAAGTCGTTAGTATTTTTTCAGACTGTTACTAAGTTTTCAACAGTGTTAAACAGTTGCCTTTAAGCAAATTGCAACACAGGCGTTAGCCACACCCACAGTTCCACCTCAGAAGGGCAGCAGGTTAATCAACTAAGGATGGGCTAACTACAAAGTTATTGTCCTCTACAGCCTGACTCTGTTTAACTCCAAACATTGTCAACAAATGATCTAATCAGATACATAATGCTGACGTGTAACAAGATCCTATTTCTAAAGAAACAATTTAACAGGCTAGAGATCCCACAGAGATTAAAATGCCCCCTGAAAGTATTGTAGCCACCTAGCCATTTCCATTTTCTTCTAAAATTAGAAGTTTCCACTAATAAAAGTATTAGGGAACAAGCTTAATCTTATTGAAGGAGTACTTTAAAAGATTTCTTCTCGGTATATCAAACACACTAAGGGCTGGTGAGATACACAGATGGATAAGACGACCCTAACCCTGATAACCTGAGTTCAAGCCCTAGGACCCACATGGTGGAAGGAAAGAAACAACTCCAGGAAGTTCTCCTGCAATATCTACACAAGTGTCAAACACACACAGACGTAATAAATGAAAAGATAAAACTTTTTAAAGTTATACCAAATGCTCAAGTACCAGCAGCTTAGGAAATACATTACAGACATTTTTGAAGTCGTAGACAATCCCTCTCAGAGCCTTTCTTTCTCTCTTCCCAGAGGTGGCCATTAACTCTGAATTAATGTCCCTCTCCCACACACTACCATATTTTTATTATGTAAGTACAAATCCATAAAAATACAGTAACATCTTATTATTTTCATAAATTTCAGGTATTTAAAAATGACTATGGTACATGCATAAGGATGTACAACAGTGCAGCATCTGTGGCTACCTAGTCTCTGGAGCAAAGATCACAGCAGTTCCATGCGTACCGACATGGAGACATGCTATACAGAGAGGCCAGAGAAGCAGTCATGTCCATACTTGCCTCTGCCTTTTATGCACAAATGGTAGATAGCTAGACATTACTTTTTGCTCTTAAAATACTCTGGAAAACCTTTCTCTAAATTACACAAAGTTCTTTATTCCTCCCCTTAAATGTTCACAAGGTATTTCAGGGTATGGAGAAACTAATTTAACTATTCGACTACTGGAAAAGTCAGTACCAGGGAGATGGCTTGGTGTATAAAGGCTTTTACGGACCTGACTCTGATCCCTGGGACCCACAGAGTGGAAAAAAAGAACTCAGGAAAGGATTCACTCCAAAGTTTTCCCCTGACCTCCACATATGCACCATGGCATGAGAGAGAGAGAGAGAGAGAGAGAGAGAGAGAGAGAGAGAGAGAGAGAGAGAGAGAAGTTACTTCTACACTTTTTGTTGTAGTTGCTCTGTTTTTTGAGGCAAGATCTCATGCAGCCTAGGCTGGTCTTCAACTTGTGATGTAGCAGAGGCTAGCCTTCAACTCCTAATCTGCCTGCCCCTACCTCCAGAGTACTGGGTTTAAAACAGGTGTGTGCTACCACACCCAGCTAATTCTAAACTTCTGTTACATATACGGTAACAAGTAACACAATGCTCTGTGCATATGTACAGAAAAAATTCCTACAAATTAAATTGCTAGGCTAACTTTAGTATATACACCCACTGCAAATAGTATTAATTTATACTAACTTAGCATTATATAATCTATATAAATATCAGACTGTACATATTCTTCTACAATATGAACTTGTGTTTTCATTTTTTAGAAACAGGGTCTCATGTAGCCCTAGCAGTTCTCAAACTCACCATCTTGAAATCGAACTTTTTAAAATTATTTATTGTAGCCGGGCGGTGGTGGCGCACGCCTTTAATCCCAGCACTTGGGAGGCAGAGGCAGGCGGATCTTTGTGAGTTCAAGGCCAGCCTGGTCTACAAAGCGAGTCCAGGACAGCCAGAGATATTCAGAGAAACCCTGTCTCGAAAAACCAAAAAAAAAAAAAAAATTATTTATTGTTAACTATAATCACTTATAACAAATATAAACACTTAACTACTAACCCTACAAATGCCTACAACCCCTATTACCTAACCACTAAACCTATTGATAACTATTACAACTACTTTCATACCCTTTTAGAAAAATACAGTCTCTGGGGCAGGTCCTCAGTCCTCAGGAACACAGTCTCTGGGGTAGACCCTTTAATACACTTAGCAGCCTTTCTTCTGGAATATCTCAGACATAGATCCATCAGGGTAAATTGGCTATGGCGACTTCACCTTAAATAAGGCTTGAGGCTTTCTTCTCTCTGGGAGACCTCAGCCATCTGTAAGCCAACTTATTTCCTTTGTATCAGCAACTCTCCTGCTCTGCCTCAGTCTTTAAAGCTGGCCAGTTTTGTTTAGGCCACTGTTCAGACAGGTCAAACCCCTCTAGGCAAAAGCTGAGCCACAGGGTTTAGTCCTTGGCCTTTTGCTGTCTTGCTGAGGCTTTCTCTGCTCACCAGCTTCTTTCTGCCTCAGGGAAATCTGGCCATCAGTCCACCAGCACTTTCTCCATCAGACGATACAAACTACTCTTTGTCCTTTCTAGAGTGAGGACTCGCTAGCATGAAATGCTCTCTAGCATGGGGCTCTCTAGCATGGGGCTCCCTGGGCTCCATCCACTTGTCCTTAAATAGGATCTCTCCTTGTTCCACCTGCTTCAGCTTAATCTGGGCTCTGCCCACTTAGCAGCAGAAAACAATGCCAGGCCATAAACCTTGTTTTTAGTCCATAAAGTCTCTCCTTGTTTCACCTGGCTTCCTCCTTTTTTTTAGTCCATAGAAACTCCCCTCGTTTCACCTGACTTCATCCTTTTTTTTAGTCCATAAGCTGATAAGCTAATTGCTCACAGCCAAGTTGATCTTCATGCCCCGGTTTAAGAGACTGTATCAGAAAACCCTAGATATTTACTAAATCTAATTTATATTAATCTGTCTCCTTACACCATCTTGTTAAGAATGGCCTTTTATTCTAATCCTCCTGCCTGCATCTCTCCAATGTGAAGGTTACAGGCATGTACTTATGACTATCCCTGATTTTAGTATTTTGAGGCCGTCTCACTATGCAGTTCAGGTTGGCCTCAAATTTGTAACCTTCCTGTCTTGGCCTCCCCAGTGCTGAGATTACAAAATAGCATGTACCACCATGCCTGGCTCTACAAGTTACTTTTGATGCCTGACTTTATTTTCTGAAAGATTCACTTATGCTACATATATATGTATGACATATGTATACATATATATTATATGTAGATTTTTTTTAGATTAAGAAAATTTTCCTGATTCATTCAAAGAGAAGAATACCTATTTACCTGAAATAATGGCTAATGTAGATAGATTCACCAACTAAACAGGTTGTATGTAGAAGTAATTTATTTGCTGAAGACACATCCAGCCCATAAAAAACTCTCAAGAACTGTCATTTTTACTCTATTATAATAGTAACATGATTCTCCCCCCCCCCCAGACAGGGTTTCTCTGTGTATCCTTGGCTGTCCTGGACTCACTCTGTAGACCAGGCTGGCCTCGAACTCACAGAGATCCACTTGCCTCTGCCTCCCGAGTGCTGGGATTAAAGGCGTGCACCACCACGCCCGACCACATGACTCTTCATCCATGTTTTTATAACTTTTATGGGAGGTGGGAGATGACATGCAAAGGAGTAGAGACTAACATATTAACAAACGCAGAAAAGAAAAGGATATCTTGAAAATAATTCAAGCACAATTTGAAACCAGAGTTTTCTGCTTAAGTGTTCTCCTCCAAATGCTGTCTTTAAGGAACCCGAGCATTTTTAACACTACTTGTTTCATAACAAGATAATCACTATCAATTTAGCCCCAAAATTAAATTCCTGGGGCTGGGCATGTGGCTTGGTTGATAGGGCACTTGGCTACTAGCATGCATGAAGACCTGGGCTCAGTCCCTAACCCTACATAAAACGAGGCATGCTGGCACACATGCCTGTAAAAGTAACCCCAGCACTGGAGAGGTAGTAGCAGAAGGATGAGAACTCCAAGGTCATCCTCAACTACACAGTGAGTATGATGGCCAACCTGGGCTAAATGAGATCCTATCTAAAAACAAAAAGGAAAAGCATGAGAGATGGAGAGATGGCTCAGCAGTTAAGAGCACTGCCTGCTCTTCTAGAGGACTCAGGTTCAATTCCCAGCACCCACACGGCAATTCGCAACTGTAACTCCAGTTCCAGGAGATCTGCCACGCTCACACAGACACATTCAGGCAAACACCAATGGACATTAAAAAAAAGAGAGAGAAAAAACTCAACAAAAAAGAAGAAAGAAAAGCAAACAAACAAAAGAAACAGAAAAAAGAAAATCAAAACACACTTAAATTCCTTGGAAGCACTGAATATCAAGCTGGTGATTTATCCATCTGTCTTTATCACATGTTCTGTTCGAGTCTCTAATGTTAAATTTACCAACATACATAATACTTGAAAAATATACTCTACATTGTCAAGGTTCGAATTTAAGGCTTGGATGGTGGTGGGCACACCTTTAAACCCAACATTCAGGGGCCAAGAGATAAGCAGATCTTTGAGTTCAAGTCCAGCCTGGTCTACAGAGCAAGTTTCAGGACAGCCAGGGGTACACAAAAAAAAAACCCTTTCTCAAAAAAACAAACAACCCCCACCCAAAAAAAACCACACCAATAAATAAATAAATAAAATAGGATTTATGGCTAATGATATTATCTCTAAGAATTCTTAAGAGACAGGGGATGGAGATATGGCTCAGTGGTAAAGAGTACTGGTTGCTCTTCCAGAGGACCCAGGTTCAATTCCCAGCAACTCACAACTGTCTGAGAGTCCAGTTCCAGAGGATCCGACACCCTCACACAGACGTACATGCAGTCAAAACACCATGAAATAAAAATAAATTATATTAAAAAAAAGAATTCTTGGGGCGGGGTGGGCGGCGGAGTGTCAGGGAGCAGGAGTGGGGGAGGGTGAAAAAAAAAAAAAAAAGAATTCTTCTCAAACTAAGATTGGGGTTAGTTATCAATATGACCACTAAAGGGTTTATCTTTATACACTCACTGTGCATGCCTGCCTCCCATTTTCTCTCCTACCTAGCAATACTCATTCTTTGTAGTATCCATCCAGCAAGAGCAAGCACACACATAACTATATACTGCATCCAGGTCCTCATAAAATAAATAAATAGATGACAGACACACACACACACACACACACACACACAGACAGACACACACCCAAACCTGGGTCATATTTTCCTACAGTCATTCAATCCCCCTTTTTGACGCATCAGCCAAATGACATATGGCAAATGGCATTTCAGCTAGTCCCTGCTATGGAGAGGATCACAGCAAAAAACAGTTTCTATTACTACTGTCAAAAAAAATTAAAAATTAAAAAAAAAAGCATTCCAACTGTTTAACAGTTTTAAAATGAGTTGGCTGAACATTCAGACCAACATCAAGTACCAAGCTTAAGGACAAGTTCAATTATAACCATGAAGCCTCTGATCCTCTGACTCACACCGGCCTCTATGTTTGGTTTATGACTGACAGTGTAGTATTTCCAAAGAAGCCTGTGTGGGGGGAGAAGTGAAGCAGAGTCACTCGGAGGGATATTCTTGTCACTGTTACTTCACAGGTCAAATCCCAACACTGACAACAATCTCTTCTTCCTTTCCTATCTGCTGGATCCACTCTGTGGTCTGTCAGGGGAATGGCAGTTGCCACATGGCCAAGCAGTACCCTCAGAAGGGGCGGTCTGAGTTCAAGCCTGCCTTATCACTCCATCAGAGCATTAATGACCATTTCTGACCAACACCTGTAAACTAAAAAGCACTTCATAATGGCTAACAAGGAACACGCCTACCTAAAAGCAAACAAAACAGTGAAAGGGCTGCCTGTTAATACCAGCTACTTAGGGAGGCTGAGGCACAAAGAATGACAAGTTCAAAGCCAGCATGGACAGCATTGTAACTCTCTCAAAATACATACACACACACACACACACACACACACACACACACACACACACACATACATACATGATAGCAAAAACCTGAAAGAGCACACAAACATTACTGGCCTACCACGATCTGTGCTACTGCCCAGTCTTCACCTTGTTCCTCCGGCCCATGGTTAGGACTGCTGATTTTCCTAAGAAGGTTTACATATTTGCTCCCCTGAGGGTTACACTGCAATTTTCAGTTCTAGGACTGGGAAAAGCAAGAGAAGGAAGGATTCTTCTGTTCCTCCTGGGACAACAGAGCTCACCTGGCTGTGTAGGTTCTGACAAACTATTTCAATCAACTGTCTACTAAGAGCTTAACTATATGCAGGTCATGGTCTATTTTAATGTATCCAAAACCAATGCATGAATTATTTCTAATTAGTTCCAAACTTCCTTCCTCTAAATACTTAATAGCAAGCTTAAATATTTTAAAGGGGAAAAAAGTCCACCTCATGACGGTGGCAGTCAGAATTTTCCTTGTCAGAGCTGGTGGGCTAGACAGCAAGTTGGTTGATGGCACAATGTTCGTGCTTTTTGCTAACGCAGTAACAGGATCCTACCAAAACAAATAGTCCAAAGGGTGGGGACTGAGTTACTAAAATATAAATATATTGTGGGAATAAACGGTAACTGTACCAATAGGCTAATAAATACCATCTGGAGCTAACATATGCCCTACCTACCAGGTATGATTCTCAGAAAACCGCAAAACTTCCGAAAACGAAAACACTTAAAAGAAGAGTCAGCAACCCAACTGTAAACCACGCATAGAAAACACAGCGCCAGCTCCCAAGCACATCCATCAAATGTCCTGCTGGAGATCAGAAGTCCTTACAAGGGCATTCTTACTATTTATGAAAGATATCTCCACCGCTACCTTACTTTTGGAAGAACACCCTTCGACTCAGGCAACTGAAGAAGCACCTAAGTCGACAATCTCCTAAAAGCCAGGCAACGACAACTCTGAAGACCTCCAAGGCGCGATGGGCTGGCTCTGCGCCAAGGGACCAGAGAGACCCCCTGGTCCCCGCCGGGCGCCCCCGCGCGCGCGGTGCCCAAACTCCCTCGCCTGGGAAAGTTGCACCCAGGGCGGTCCCCGCCCCTCCGGCGCCGCGCCGTCGCCATGGCGACCGCCCCCACCCCACCGCAGCGGACCCCATAGCGCTGCAGACCGCGGCGGCCTCGGGCTCCGTTCCCAGCGCCGCCCGGACCGGGGATACGGAACCCGGAGACCCGGAAGGCGGGCGCGGGGGAGGATGCGGAGTGCGAAAAGGCGCGGTCGCCTGCCGTTCGCGGGGTCCGCGCTGGCCCGGCCGTCCTCACCCTTCACTTTCCCGAAGGTGCCGACGCCCAGCGTGTCCCCCAGGATGTAGTGACCGATCTTCACCCGCCCGTCGTGCTTCTGCTTCTCGGCCGCCGCCATCTTTCTCCAGGAACTGAGTCTGCGCATGGCGCCGCGGGAGGGGGCGGAGGGGGCGGGCAGGGCCGCGCCGGGGGCGGGCGCCGAGGGGGTGGGGACGCGGGTGCGCCGCCACAGGCCCCGCAGTCCCCGCAGCCGGCCGCCGAGCGCACTCGCTCCCCCTGGCGGGCTGGGCGGCGGGAGCGGCGCCGGTACTCGCCTCGGCGTCCCGCGTCCCTCTGCGCGCGCCCGCACACCTGCGCGCGGGAGGGCTCCCTAGCCTCCCCTCCCGGGGGGGCGGGCCGCGGTCGCCCCCAGTCGCTACTGGAGGGTTTGCGTGGTAGGGTGCAGCCCCCCTGTAATTCCCAGGAGGCCGGGGCATGGACGTGGCCCTCGGAGAGCGCAGCGTGCTTTGAAACATGGCTGGGGACACCGCCCTACCACTGACTTCTAACCTTGAGTTTCATCTCAGTGGCATCTGGAATCCCAGGGTGTTCTTCGCCCTTGGACTTTTAATACTTCCCACTTCTTTAAAAAACAGAAAAGCAAACAAAAACTCTGAGTCAGTAAATTACTGTTGGGCACTGCACAGCTCAAACAGCCTGGAGAGCCTTCCTTCCTTCCTACGAAATTTGCTACCGTCAAATTTCCCCTGTGGCGAGCAGCAGGCTGGGAATGTGTGCGAATGTTTGTGTATTCTGTATTCTCGACATGTTATCCCGAGTTCATGGTGTATAGAATTAGTATTTTTACATTTTCAATGAAATATATACTTTCACGGCACTAAAAAAATGAGTATTGTTTGTATAAACGGAGCCATAACGTATCACAAAGAAAGTATGGTTATTTGTAGTAGAATTTTGAAGTGACCTGTTAATCAATTCTACCCTAACAATAGGCAAAAATCAACTGCATTATCATTAAAAAATGTCCATGCCTTCAATTTTGCAGTTTCAATTTTTATCAACATCAGTGGACAAAAAAGATCACTCTTCTTGAAGGAGTACTTTGTAAAAGACTAGAAATGTCATTTTTCTTTAGGATGAAAATTACCAGCTCTCCTAGTTTTCCCCTCTTCTAGCTTTTGACATCAAAGTAATGTAACATTAAGCACTTCTTTGTTCCAAGGAAAGCACTTCAGGAGAAAGAAATACACTTTGAGTTTAGAGCGGAAGTTCTCAACCTTCCTAACACTGCAACCCTTTAACACAGTTCCTTGTGTTGTGGTGACCACCAACCATAAAATTATTTTCACTGTTACTTCATAATTCTATTTTTGCTACTTTTATGAATTGCAGTGTTTTGTAATTCTGTTTTCTGGTGATCTAAGGTGCCCCCCCAAAACAGTTGTTTGACCCACCTCCCCATCACCACCCACAGATTGAAAACCATTTGCTTAGACCATTTCCTAAGCAGAGAACAGTGACCAAGAGGAGTTGTGGATAATCAACTCCCTACTTTACAATGGACTTCTCTTATGTTGAAAGGTAAAATAAGATTATTTTGATCGCTGGTGTATTTCAGTAACGGGCTTCAACTTTTCCTGTTTGCCTTGTGGGGCGTTTTTGGATTACTATAATGCAGAAATAGCTCTGGATTCTATTAAGGAGGGAGAAACCCTCCCACCCCCTGAAATAGTATCTTAAGTTACTTCACATTTGCACCATGGCTAAGATTTAGCTCAGGAAGGTTCTGCTACTTGTTTAATCTAAAAGAAATCTGCAGGTCAGTTGGCAGAGTGCTTGCCTGGGATGGCTGGAGCACTGGATTTGATCCCCATCAACATATAAAAGCAAGCATGCAGGTTTCATGCCTGCATTCTCATCACTCTGGAGATTATCACCTGGACGATCAGAAGTTCAAGGTCATCCTCTGCTACACAGGGACTTTGAGGCTAATCTCAACTACCTGAGACTCTCTCAAAACAAACATGACCTAAGGCAGGAGAGGTGACTCAACCATTAAAGGCACACACTGCCAAGCCTGAAGACCTGAATTCAAACCCCAGAACCAACATGGCCAAAGGAGAGGATGGACTCCCAAAATTTATCCTCTGACCTCCACATGCAAGCCTACACACACACATGCATACATTAGGTAAATGTATAAAAAAAGAATCACAATATAGTTCAACTGTGTGCCAGTTACATCACAAGGATGTTGCAAAAGAACAAACAGAAGCTGAGTTTTGTAAAACCATTTGCCAATTTCTCCTGAAACTATGAGGACTACAGAATGTAATACAGCATCAAGCGAAGAGATACACTTCTTTTATCCCAGCACTCCTAGGCAGAAGGTGGTGTTTCTCTGTGAGTTCCAGGACTACATAGAGAGCTTCAGGCAGGGCTGAGATCGTTTCAAAAGAAAAAAACAATTTTTAAAAGCTAAAGATAATACAAAGGGAACTGGAGAGTTTTGATGTTGATGTTAATGATATTGTTGTTTTGACTTTTCAAGACAGGGTTTCTCTTTTAGCCCTAGCTGTTCTGGAACTTACTCTGTAGATCAGGCTGCCCTCAAATGAGTTTTGTTTTGGCTTGATTTTTTGCAAAATGTTAATATCAAATACAATTATAATTAACACATAGATTTCAAATTTCAAAAAAATCTTAGAATCAAAATAAAATACTCTAAAAAAGTATAAAAACAAATGTTTATCACACATCTTTTAATGTCCTTTAAAATGTATTTTAAGTCAATTTAACACTTCGATTTGCCTTTCTGTAGTCTTAGTTAGAAAATGAATCTAATAAATAATACATTTTAAAATTTGTAATTCAGCCAGGCAGTGGTGCTGTATTCCTTTAATCCCACCACCTGGGAGTCAGAGGCAGGCAGATTTCTATGAGTTCAAAGCCAGCCTGGTCTACAGAACTAGTTCTAAGACAGTCAAGGCCATACAGTGAAACCCTGTCTCGAAAAACCAAAGGAAAAAAATTGTAATTTAAACCAGCTTAAGTACAAAATAATTTAAGTACAAAATACACTCTGGTATTACTTTCACTTTTGGATTATTGCTTTTATTGCGGAAACAGAGTTTTGTGTTTCTCAGCTTTGAAGAATTTTATGTTTGTTCTTAGTTTTTTTTAACCATTTCTTTTTAATGTGCATTGCTGTTTTGTCTGCATGTATGCCTGTTCCAGATTCCTTGGAAGAGGAGTTACAGAAGGTTGTGAGCTGCCATGTAGGTGCTGGAAATTGAACCCAGGTCCTCTGGAACAGCAGCCAGTGCTCTTAACTGCTGAGCCAGCCCTCTCTCCAGCCTCTACACTTTTGTTTTAATGTCCTCAATAAAGCCTACATTTTCTAGTTGTGTGCAAAGCCTGAAACAGTAAGTCAAAGCGTTGGGCAGGAGCTTGGAGACGTCGTGTCTGTTGACCACAGCTCAGGCTGAAGCAGCTGTACATGCTCAGGGTTCTGAAGGTTTAGTTTGGAGGGATTTTGTTGTTGTTAGTGTGTGTGTGTGTTGTTGTTAGTGTGTGTGTGTTGTTAGTGTGTGTGTGTTGTTGTTAGTGTGTGTGTTGTTAGTGTGTGTTGTTGTTAGTGTGTGTGTTGTTGTTTGTGTGTGTTGTTGTTAGTGTGTGTGTTGTTTTTAGTGTGTGTGTGTTGTTGTTAGTGTGTGTGTGTGTTGTTAGTGTGTTAGTGTGTGTGTGTGTTTTTAGTGTGTGTGTGTTGTTGTTAGTGTGTGTGTGTGTTGTTAGTGTGTGTGTGTGTTGTTGTTGTTAGATGTGTGTGTGTTGTTAGTGTGTGTGTGTGTGTGTTGTTGTTAGTGTGTGTGTGTTGTTGTTAGTGTGTGTGTTGTTTTCAGTGTGTGTGTTGTTGTTAGTGTGTGTGTTGTTAGTGTGTGTGTGTGTGTTGTTGTTAGTGTGTGTGTGTTGTTAGTGTGTGTGTTGTTGTTAGTGTGTGTGTTGTTTTTAGTGTGTGTGTGTGTTGTTAGTGTGTGTGTGTGTTGTTAGGTGTGTGTGTTGTTAGTGTGTGTGTGTTGTTGTTAGGTGTGTGTGTGTTGTTAGTGTGTGTGTGTGCTGTTGTTAGTGTGTGTGTTGTTGTTAATGTGTGTGTTGTTGTTAGGTGTGTGTGTTGTTAGTGTGTGTGTTGTTAGTGTGTGTTGTTAGTATGTGTGTGTTGTTAGTGTGTGTGTGTTGTTGTTAGGTGTGTGTGTTGTTAGTGTGTGTTGTTAGTATGTGTGTGTGTGTTGTTGTTAGGTGTGTGTGTTGTTAGTGTGTGTGTTGTTGTTGTTTTTCTTATTTTGAGTTAAAACTTGCATCTAATTGAGTGTCTGGAATAGTAAAGGACAAGCCTTCTGTAGCTCTTTGTTTCTTCTCTTTCCTTCCTGGTTTTAAAATGTTACCTCTTCCTTCTACCTTCTTTTCATTCATTCTCTCACTTATCCATCTCCAAACCTTCACTTTCTTCAAATGATTTTAATTACAGGCACTATGAAAACTGACATTGTTCAATGACATGAAGAGTCATGGTCCCTACTGTTGAAAATGTGAACAATTTGATATTATACTGAGAGAATTTTTTTTGTATTTCACTGACTCCAACTGTGGCAGATTATGCTTTGTAGTTTAACAGTCTTCCAGTTTGGAGGCAAAGATAAGTTAGTCTGTGGCTGACATCCAGCCACTGACCTATCAGTTTTAACTCCAACCCATCTCAGGAAAGCATATTGGAGTATAAGCAAGCAGGAATTACATACAAGTAGCTTGAATCCACTCTAGTTTAAGAGAAGGTAATATAAAAACCAGTTGTGGTGGCACACACCTTTAATCCCAGCACTTGGGAAGCAGAGGCAAGTGGATCTCTGGGAGTTCAAGGCCAGCCTGGTCTACAAAGTGAGTCCAGGACAGCCAGGGCTACACAGAGAAACCCTGTCTCAAAAAAAAAAAAAAAAACAAAGAGAGAGAGAAAGGGAGGGGGAGGGAGGGAGGGACGAGGGACGGACGGACGGAGGGAGGGAGGGAGGGAGGGAAGGAAGGAGGGAGGGAGAAGGTACTATAAATTGTAGTACTATGACATTTATTAATTCAAATGAGTTGGGTACTAATGAAAACACTCCAGGATGACCCAACACTGGTGGTGCATAGTGGAGGAGCCCAGAGACTGACACCTTACTCACTCTCTAACTCTAACTCTCTCTCTCTCTCTATCCCATTGGTGCTTCTAAAAGAATCATGTCTCCTCCTGTTCTTTCTTCAGTGCTAGACTCTACAGTGTGGT
>CAJQZJ010034656.1:0-10952 GCA_907164525.1 Lophiomys imhausi | reverse complement strand
TTTAGTAATAAATAAGAAATAAAAAATAATTTAAAAGTTCGGTTTCACAGAGATCCAACACAAGAAGTATATGCAGGACTTTCAAACACTTGCTGTGCAAGAACCAGCACAATTAGGATGGGTTTCAACGTGCAAGCTAAGGGATGGGAATATAGATTTGTCTGATGTCGTCTGCAATGTCTGAGATGGCCTGATTCCACTCTCACATCTCCTTGTGGGTCTTCAGCTTTCAGTGCAAATGTGAAAAACCCAAACAAGATTTTAGCCACTTGCTTCTGGTGGTCAACCCACTCCTCCGTCTGTCTATCCAGGCAACCTCCTTCCTTCATCATCCACCCTCCATCACGGGCATGCCAACATAAATCTCTCCACTCAAGGTTTTACAGCTGTTCAAGTGCCCTACCCAGCATCTCCTCCAAATTAATTGTGAAGGAAGAAGTTGTCAGTCATGGTGGTGGCACTTCACAGCCCTCATAACTTATTATCCAGCTTTGTCTATCATCCACATGCACAAACCAAACCTCAAGAACTCAGAGGTCCAAAACAGTGATGATTTATTTCCACAGATCTTTGAATTGGCTGCTGGTCAGCTTGTAGCAGGGCCGTTTCTGCCTGTCTCAGCTGAGGTAACTCATGAGTGTGTGTGGTGAGGAGGCACTAAATCATCTTGCCTGGGATTTCTTGTGATGTCTTTGCTCCATTCAATCCACAATGAAGGACACTAATGGTTTAAATGGTCAGTCATCTATATACAGGAAGGTGTCAAAAGAGGACAAGCAATGCAACCTCCTGTATCCACTGATCACCACCCTAATATGGTCCTCCAAAAAAGTTCCTTGGTTCTCTTGCCTTGTAAGCAATAAGTTTTACATTTCTCAGTTCTGGAAGAAGAAACCCATAGCGAAGGCACTTCTAAAGGTTCCCACCTTTGGGTGTAAGGTTTCAGCATATGAGTTTTACAAAATTGAAATTGTTCAGACCATAGCTACAAGATCCTTGGAATTTTGAGTGAGATCTGAGACTCAGTGTATGCATTTTACTGGGTTACTGCTGATTCTTTTATTATAAGAGCATCTACCCTTACATAGTTTTCTTTAATGAATTAAATTTCCAGTGTAGCATTCTTATGAGTAAATTTTGGTCATTTTAGAAGATAGAGTAATGGGGGCTGGAAAAGTTGTTAAAAGTACTTGGAGCTCTTGAAGAGGACTCAGATTTTATTCACAGTGCACATATGGTAGCTCACAAACATCTATACCTACAGTCCCATGGGATCCAATGCCCTCCTATAGCCTCTTGGGATACCAGACATGCATGTGGTGTACAGACATAAATACAGATAAACATTTCTATACATAAAGTCCAGATAAATAGCTCATTAAAAAAACAAAAAGATCCAGTAATAAATATATAGAGTAAAGAAGATAGCAAAAATGTCAAAACTATTAATACCTAACATTTATACTTAATCTGCTTTAATGTGGTCTAGTTTTTTATCTCACTGCAGTGTGGATCCCAAAACACAGTGTGTCCTTGAAAATCCAGCAAAACATGCACAAACAGACTACACCCAATTTGAGATGGGGAACCTGAGCCTTTCCATAGTTTTGTGAGGTGCCAGTGTGGCTACTATTTTTGGCCCATATGTGAGTCCATCTCCAAATTAAACACTCACTTCACAATAGGAAAGAGCTTATTTTTATTATAAGCAACAATCTATGCTTCTAAGTCATTACAAAAAAACTGAAAGATTAGAAACAAAGCAACATAGCTGGTCATGCATGCAAACCTGGTCCAAAGCCCAAGTTCTACCCTGTATATCTGTTCAACCAGAAGAGAATTTGTATTAAGAACCACCCACACCTTGTCTCTCCTTGGTCTGGGCCAGTAGAAGTCTTTCATGATGGCCCGGGATTACATGCTGGCAAAAGACTCACCCTGTAGTATACATCCCTTCTTTTCTGTTAATTTCAAACTATGAAATAAAATACTACTAAATAATCCTTATGCTCATTTTGAGTGGATCTGATCCTTTCCTCCCAATCTGACTGAGCAAACGTGGTGATTTCTAAGAATCCCCCAAATCTATCTTCATTACCCTGCACTTGAGATGTCTGATGTTTTTGTTTTGTTTTCTTGTTTTGTTTTGTTTTGTGTTGGTTGGTTGTTATTTTCTGATGGCTCTTAGAAGACAGAGTTGTATATAATCCTTGTCTTTCCTACCTACAAAGTAAGTGGGAAATTCACTCATTTATTATAAAATAAACATCAGGGAGAAGTTCATAGAGCCTAGGGGAGAGTCACATTTTCAGATATAAAACACCAAACCCAAACCTGAAAAACCTAGTAGCAGAAACTAGTATTAGCCAAGTACTTCCATGAACTCTCCATCAATGGCTGGTCAGACTCAGTGATGAGGTCTTTGCCTGAATTCTTTTCTCATCTGGATTTCTCCTATGGTTATCCTGAGCTTGAGGTAGGTCTGAGGTTCTCTCACATCATTCTACTGGGTACCACCTGAGATGTGGTTGGGGCGGATCTGTAACACAGGCATGGCCTATCCTTAGGATGCAGGAGTCTGCACATTATGGTGATTAGGCTAGCCAAGCACATGCCATGAAAATGTAGATGTGTTTGGATGCTACAGAGACACATTTCTGCTAAATTATTTTTACCAAGACAAATTCAAGGGGAAGACATGTCAGGTCCCCTTTGGATGTGTGTTTAAAACTAATATATGGTTAATATCTTTCCTTAACTGTGCATAGGATCCAGATATATAGATATGAAAATTAATTCACCTGCTCTCATCTCTAGCCCAAGGCCTCTGATTTTCACTTAAAATTCCTTGCATCAGTTCTGCATTTGCTCATCTTTTAAGCACTAGCACGGAGCTGTCCCATCCACCAGTGACTATGTTTCTCTTGCTCCCATGATTCTTTCTTCCATTAGGCACTCTGAGTGATTAGCAGAATCTGCTTCTGGAGAATGATGGGCTGGGTGGTGAGGGGTACAGCACTATGGGCAGCAAAGACATTTGGAGCTCCATATTAAACACAACATTATTCACCCCCCGTTATCACACGATGGCTCCTGCAGTGAAATTATTAGGCAATTATTTCCCCAAAACAACATTGTAGTGATAAAGATAAAAATTATACAATTCACTCCAGTCATTATTTTTTCCTCAAGGTTAATGTGTTTGTCACATCGCATTAAACACCCACATTAACCATTAGAGCACTTCACAGTCCAGGCACCGCTGCCTCCATGAAACTAATAAAACGACAAATTAGAACAATCATCACCATGGTGACCATGCTTATGAATAATGATCATTCTTTCTGATAGAGTATTCTATTAGTAAGGCAAAAGAAGCCAGATTTCTGTGATTGTCTTTACACAGACTTCTAGATATTGGATACTGTCTTCGAGTGCATGGTTACAGAGGCCATGGCACCATGATCAAATGCTGATTTTATGTTGTCACATTTAAGCCAGATCTTTAGAGTTAAGTATAAGTGTTTCCCAGGAGAAAATACAAATTCATTTTCCAATCATTGTTTAGTTCCTGGGGTCAGATGTTGAGTGCAGTTAGGAAACAATGTTCAATACAGCTATGACACTAACTTCCACCTCATTGTTAAGCCAACCATGGCCTCTAAATTAGCCCAGCCCTAAGGGATCCATCCATTCCCTGTAGGGCAGAGCTAAGTCCTACTTTTGAAACCATTCAATATTTGCTTCAAAGGAAAATGATGCAAAATTTCAGGGTCAATTGTATGCCCTTGTGTTCTGAACAGGCAGCTTAGGTGGCTACTTCACCCCAACATGAATAGCCAGGTGCATAGGCTTAGTTAGTGTCTCTTCTTTAGCATAAATATAGAGTTTTAAATTTGATTGAGAATTCCAACCAGAACCATATGTTCAAAGGTAGAAACAGAAAAATCAAACAGCATTAAAACATAAAGTGTTCACTCTGTCTAGTAAGATCACCCCAGTCTTTTGTATTTTGCTGAGCTGAGGTTGCACAAGAAGTTGGCAGACCGATGTCACATTTTTTTAAATGTTAGGTTAGTTTTTTTTCCTTTATTTTTTATTTCTTCAAGTTACATCTCAATCACAGTCCCTTCCCTATTCCCCCCTCCAGTCCCACCCTCCCACCCTCAACCCCCCATCCTCTTCCCCTTTTTTTTTCTTTTAAGTTTAATGTGTATCTTATTTCTCCCTACAGTTTTCCCTTTAAGTCCAACAAATGGCTCTTTCTCTTATAATAATAGATACAATACAAAAAAACAGAGGTAATTAGGCCACAGTTATAAGGGTTACATGGCTTAGCGTACATTCCCAATGTCCAGTCAATATGTATTTGGTACCTGACTTTAACATTCCACTGTCAAACCATCTCCATGAGTTTAAAGTTCTATATCTGACTCAACATTCATACTAACTTGCAACACAAATTTAAAAGTATCTTCTTAGATCTATAACACTCTCTTGACTCCTAAACTACTCAAAATTTAATTATGAGACTCTAGCGATCTGTTCTTCAACCACCTCAGAGACCTGAGAGGGATAAATATATCTGATTTTATAGGAAGTACAGGGCCTGCAGCTTCCAAAACTAAGAAATGACATACCAGTGGCTGCCTGGACAATTCCCATTTTCTCTCCATACATTACAGCATCGATCTTCAGTCATTTGGCCCTGTTTCTCTGACAGACATTGATTGTAGAGCAGGGGTTATTAAGGACTTACCTACCCTGTCTTGGCAGAGCTAGGCTGTTGACTTACCTGCTTCCAGGTTTTGTCCTTTTTGGACAGCATTCTGTCTACAGTTGAAGCAAGGGGCTTTTCCTACCAAGAGATAGGCTTGCAATTAATTCAATCATCTCCCACTGGAGATTCTTCAATGCTCATCTTCTACTTGGAGGAGAATGGGGGTGCTGTCAGGAGTTGATATGTCTTGATATTAAAAAAAATCTAAAGTTAAGAAAACATCTTTGAATGCCATATTCTGCAGATCTCTTGAGGTTTTTGAAGAGGCCCTATCTATCTCTTATATTAGGGTAAGCAGATGTTGCTTGTCTCTTGCCGGTTTATTTCTGATTAGCTTAGAAAGTAACTATAATAGGCTGTCATAGTACCTAACAGAATGACTGGCTTGCGTAACCATTAGTTTGCATTTCTTAATTATCCTAAACAGTTTATGACAGTTAGTAGTAAAAGGCCGAACCTTCACATTTCATTTTTTTTCTTTACCTCCTAACCCTTCCATCCTATTTCTCTGGGGTGGAGTGTCCGTATATAACAGTCCCTCATCTCAGTTGAGCGGTCTTATGAGGGCAAAGAGCCTCCTCATTAATTGGGGGTCTACAAAGCAGTACCAACAGTGAAAAGTGTCTCGTTGCCTGTGAAAGAGAACTACTAAACAAACAAACCAATAAGCAGACAATAGAAAAAAAGACTAAAAAATAGAAAAAATATAACTAATATATAAAAAATAAATAAATAAATAAAAATTAAAAATAAGAAGTCTATGTCCAAGTTCCCTTTGGTGTGTTAGTTGTATTATCAATACCTTCTACTATATAGCTAAAATCCTGCTATAAGTGAATAGATGCCATATGCGTCCTTCTGAGTCTGGGTTAGCTCACTCAGGATGAGCTTTTCTAGTTCCATCCATTTGGATGCAAATTGCATATCTTCATTGTTCCTGATAGATGAATAATATTCCATTGTGTAGATGTACCACAGTTTTTTAATCCATTCTTCGGTTGAGGGACATCTGGGTTGTTTCCAGTTTCTAGCTATTACAAATAAGGCTGCTATAAACATAGATGAGGAGACTTCCTTATGATTCCGTGCAGAGGCATTTGGGTGTATACCCAGAAGTGGTATGGCTGGGTCCTGAGGCAGAGCTATTCCAAGTTTTCTAAGATATCGCCAGACTGACCTCCCTAGTGGTTCCACAAGCCTGCATTCCCACCAGCAATGGAGTAGGGTACCCCTTTCTTCACACCCTCGCCAGCATGTGCTGTCATTTGAGTTTTTGATCTTAGCCATTCTGACATGTGTGAGATGGAATCTCAGAGTCATCTTGAGTTGCATTTCTCTGATGATTAAGGATGTTGAGCATTTCTTCAAGTGTCTCTCAGCCATTAGGGATTCCTCCTTTGTGAATTCTCTATTTAGCTCTGTCCCCCATTTTTTGATTGGATTATTTGGTTTCTTGGCATTTAATTTCTTGAGTTCTTTGTAGATTTTGGATATTAGCCCTCTATCATATGTGGGGTTGGTGAAGATTTTCTCCCAGTCTGTAGGCTGCCGTTTTGTTCGAATGACAGTGTCCTTTGCCTTACAGAAGCTTTTCAGTTTCATGAGGTCCCATTTATTGATTGTTGATCTCAAGTCCTGAGCTGTTGGTGTTCTGTTCAGGAAGTTGTCGCCTGTGCCAATTAGTTCGAGGGTTTCTCCCACTTTTTCTTCTAGTAGAGTTAGTGTGACAGGCCTTATGTTAAGGTCTTTGATCCACATGGACTTAAGTTTTCTACAAGGTGATAAGTATGGGTCTAATTTCATTCTTTTACAAGTGGACATCCAGTTGGACCAGCACCATTTGTTGAAGATGCTGTCCATCTTCCTTGTGCCATTTTGGCTTCTTTGTCAAAAATTAGGTGGCCATAAGTGTGTGGGTCATTTCTGGATCTTCAATTTGATTCCATTGATCTACTGGTCTGTTTCTATACCAATACCATGCAGTTTTTAAAGCTATTGCTCTGTAGTACAGCTTGAATTCTGGGATGGTGATACCGCCAGATGTTTTTTTTTTTTTTATTGTACAAGATTGTTTTAGCTATTCCGGGCTTTTTGTTGTTCCATATGAAGTCGAGAATAGGTCTTTCCATGTCTATAAAAAATTGTGTAGGTATTTTGATAGGAATTGCACTGAATCTATATATTGCTTTTGGTAGGATGGCTATTTTTATTATGTTGATCCTACCTATCCATGAGCATGGGAAATCTTTCCATCTTCTAAAGGCCTCTTCCATTTCTTTCTTCAAGGGCTTGAAGTTCTTGTTGTACAGGTCCTTTACTTGCTTGGTTAGAGTTACCCCCAGGTATTTTATGTTGTTTGTGGCTATTGTGAAGGGGGTTGTTTCCCTTATTTCTTTCTCAGCCCATTTGTTTGTTGTATAAAGAAGGGCTTCTGATTTTCTTGAATTAATTTTGTATCAAGCCACTTTGCTGAAGGTGTTTATCAGCTGTAAGAGTTCTCTGGTGAAATTTTTGGGGTTGCTCATGTATACTATCATATCGCCTGCAAACAGGGATAATTTGACTTCTTAGTTTCTGATATTTATCCCCTTGATGTCCTTTAGTTGTTTTATTGCTCTAGCAAGAACTTCAAGTACTATATTGAAGAGATATGATGAAAGTGGACATCCTTGTCTTGTCCCTGAGTTTACAGGAAATGCTTCAAGTTTCTCTCTGTTTAATTTGATGTTGCCCACTGGCCTGCTGTATATTGCCTTCATTATTTCTAGGTACGGTCCTTGTACGCCCATTCTCTCCAGAACTTTTAGCATGAAGGGGTATTAGATTTTGTCAAATGCTTTTTCTGCATCTAGCGAGATTATCATGTGGTTTTTTTCTTTCATCTTGTTTATATGGTGAATGACGTTGATAGACTTTCGAATGTTGAACCATCCCTGCATTCCTGGGAGGAAGCCTACTTGATCATGGTGGATGATACTTTTGATGTGTTCTTGAATTCGGTTTGCCAGTATTTTATTAAGTATTTTTGCATCTATGTTCATGAGGGAGATTGGTCTGAAGTTCTCTTTCTTTGTTGGGTCTTTGTGTGGTTTAGGAATCATGGTGACTGTGGCCTCATAGAATGAGTTTGGCAATATTATTTCAGATTCTATTTTGTGAAAGAGTTTGAAAAGTATTGGTGTTAGCTTCTCTTTGAAGGTCCGGTAGAATTCCGTGCTAAAGCCATCTGGCCCTGGGCTTTTTTTGGTTGGGAGATTTTTAATGACTTTTTCTATTTCCTTAGGGGTTATAGGGCTGTTTAAACTGTTTGTTTGATCTTGATTTAGCTTTGGTAGGTGGAATCTATCAAAAAAATTGTCCATTTCACTTAAGTTTTCAAATTTGGTGGAGTATAAATTTCTAAAGTAGTAGTAGGATCCAAATATTCTCTGGATTTCCTCAATGTCTGTTGTTATTTCTCCCTTTTCATTTCTTATTTTGTTGATTTGTGTTTTCTTCCTCTGTCTTTTAGTTAATTTGGCTAAGGGTCTGTCTATTTTGTTGATTTTCTCAAAGAACCAACTCTTGGTTTCATTGATTTTTTTGTATAGTTCTTTTTGTTTCTAAGTTGTTGATTTCAGCCCTAAGTTTGATGATCTACTGCCTTCTGCTCCTCTTGGGAGTGTTTGCTTCTTTTTTTTTTTTTTTTTCAAATTCACCCAGTTTAGCTGTTAATTCGTTAATATGAGCTGTCACAATTTTCCTTTTGAAGGCACTTAGTGCTATGAACTTTCCTCGTAGCACAGCTTTCATTGTGTCCCATAGGTTTGGGTATGTTGTGTCTTCATTTTCGTTGGATTTTAAGAAGTCTTAGATTTCTTTCTTTATTTCTTCCCTGACCCAGTGGTCCTCTAGTAAAGAGTTGTTCAATTTCCATGTGAGTGTAGACTTTCTGTTGATTCTTTTGCTATTGAAGTCCAGCTTTATTCCATGGTGGTCTGATAAGATACAAGGGGTTATTTCAATTTTCTTGCATCTGTTGAGGCTATCTTTGTGTCCAACTATATGTTCGATTTTGGAGAAGGTTCCATGAGGTTCTGAGAAGAAGGTGTATTCTTTTGTGTTTGGGTGAAACGTTCTGTAGAGATCTGTTAGGTCCATTTGGTTCATGATCTCTGTTAGACTCATTATTTCTCTGTTTGGCTTCTGTCTTGATGATCTGTCCATACTTGTGAGTGGGGTGTTGAAGTCTCCCACTATTAAAGTGTTTGGATCGATGTGCGATTTAAGTTTTAGAAGCGTTTCTTTTATAAATGTAGGTGCCTTTGTATTTGGGGCATAGATGTTCAATATTGAGATGACCTCTTGGTGGATATTTCCCTTAATGAGTATGTAATGCCCTTCTCTGTCTTTTTTTATTAACTTCAATTGGAAGTCTATTTTGTTTGATATTAGGGTGGCTACTCCAACTTTTTTCCTGGGTCCATTTGCTTGGAAAACCTTTTCCCAGCCCTTTACTCTGAGGTAGTGTTTATCTTCAATAGTGAGATGTGTTTCTTGTATACAGCAAAAAGATGGGTCTTGTTTATGGATCCAGTCTGTAAGTCTGTGTCTTTTTATTGGCAAGTTGAGTCCATTGATGTTGATGGATATTAGTGACCAGGGGTTCTTATTTCCCATTATTTTGGTGTAGTTGGTTGTCTTGTGTTTCTTTTTGTTTAGTTGCTGTGGAGGTTTCTATTTCCTCTGTTTTCTTGGGAGTAGTTATCTTCTCTGGGTTGGAATTTTCCTTCTAGGATCTTCTGTAGGGCTGGGTTTGTGGGTAGATATTTTTTGAATTTGATTTTGTCATGGAATATCTTGTTTTCTCCATCTATGTTGATAGAGAGTTTTGCTGGGTATAGTAGTTTGGCTGGGCACCTATATTCTCTCAGGGCTTGTAGGACATCTGTCCAGGCCCTTCTAGCTTTTAAAGTTTCTGAGGAGAAGTCAGGTGTGATTCTGGTGGGTCTGCCACTGTATGTGACTTGGCCTTTTTCTCTTACAGCTTTTAATATCCTTTATTTTCTACATTTGGAGATTCTATTATTATGTGGCAAGAGGAGTTTCTTTTCTGATCTAATCCGTTTGGTGTTCTGTAAGTCCCTTGGATTTTTACTGGTATCTCTTTCTTTAGGTTTGGGAAGTTTTCTTCTATGATTTTGTTGAAGATATTTCCTGGACCATGGAGTTGGGAGTCTTCTCTTTCCTCTATGCCTATAATTCTTAGGTTCCGTCTTTTCATTGAGTCCTTGATTTCTTGGATGTTGTGGGTGAGAGATTTTTTTAGCTTTCTCATTTTCTTTGGATGTTGTACTGATTTCTTCCATCGAATCTTCCATGCCTGAGATCCTGTCTTCCATCTCTTGCATCCTATTTTTGATACTCTCCTCCGTAGTTCCTGTTCTCTTCCCTTGATTCTCCATTTCCTCTTTTAACTCTGACTGTGTTTTCTTTATTGTTTCCATTTCTATTTTCATGTTTTAAATGGTATTGTTCGTTTTGTACATTTCCTTCTCCAGTTTGCTTGCTTTTGCCTGGAAATCTTTCATTGCTCTGTCCTTTTCCTGTTCAAGCTGAGTCACCTTGGCTTGGAGCTCTTTAATGGTGTTATTCATTGTTTTGACTTGTAAAATTGTGGCTTCTTTGAATTCCTTCATAGATTTATGTTCTTCTTGAAGGGACTCTATCACTTTCCATAATGTAGAATTGTCATCGTTTTCATTTGTTTCAGCTGTGGTTAGGTGGTTCGGGCTGGATGGAATAGTGTTGCTTTCTTTTGTTGGAGTCTTTTCGCTCTGTTTTTTTTTGTTTGTTTGTTTGTTTTGTTTTGTTTTGATATGTTTTTTTGGTCTTGGACCTCTGGCCATGTGGAATTTTTTAGCTGTCTTCTGGACTTGGGTCCAAAGGGGGCGCTTTGGTGTAGGATTCAATTTGCTTTACTCCACCCCTATAAGGTGTGTCATTCAGCCCCGCCTCCTAGGTGGAGACCTAACTAATCCAGGTGGTGGAGCTGTGTACAAGTAAGCTCTGGTTCCCCGCTGGAAGGGCCAGTACTAATACAAAAGTCCGATATACGACAGTTTCAATATCTCGCAGCTTGCCCAGGGTTGATTCCTGTGGTGGGTAAATCTGCCCTTTATCCCCAATAGCC
>CAJQZJ010034650.1:0-10273 GCA_907164525.1 Lophiomys imhausi | reverse complement strand
GAGGAGGAGGAGGAGGAGGAGGAGGAGGAGGAGGAGGAGGAGGAGGAAAAGATAAAAAGAAAAGAAGGAAGAAAGAAGAAGTGTTGGGCTTGTCTCCAGAGGACTTGGCATGGAGCTGGTGAGATAAGAGCATGTTCAAAACCCCAGAAATCTCAAAATTGGGGCCTCATGCCCCATCCTGAGAACAGGTGTGAGACATGGACACAACCCCCAAATGGTTACCTTCCTTGAGGCATGTATCCAAACAACCCCCCAAGAGGTCACAGATGAGCTTGGTCATGTAACCAATGTCTGGGACCTTTCCCCATGTAAATAAAGCATTGCCAGAATCTCAATTTCAGCCAATAGAATGCATTCACCACCAAAAAAATCCCTCCCCACTTCCCATGGTTCAAAAAGCCCTTAACCATCTCAAAATAGGATTTTTTTTTGGGGGGGGGGGAGATTTAGGAGATAATGGGACCATGGGAGACCTAAGACCACCATGACAGCTAAACTACAAATAAAGGATCTCTGGTTCACCATATAGATGCCTCAGAGCTGTGATTTCACCTGAAGGAACTTCCACCTTTCCATGAAAGCTTTCTCCAACTATATCTGCATTCCCCTGAACCTGCTAAGAATTCTCTAGCCTGGTGCATTGGCTTCCAACCTGGTCGACCCCTAAGAAAACAGCATGGCCAAGATCCCCCCCAACAACAGCCCTGATGCTTGCACATCCTGGGAGGAAATAGGTGGGTTCCCAGCTGCATTCAAATCTTCCTCTCAAGGTCCCACCTGACACACTTCTCTCTATCCTTGTCCTGTACCTGCCAATTCCGATCCACAGACCAGACACTTAACACCCCCCACCTCTGCCATGCTACAAAGAAGAAGAAGAAGAACAAGAAGAACAAGAAGAACAAGAACAAGAAGAAGGCAGCAGCTCTTGCTGTCCCCTGATGTCCCTAGTGCTGTTGTTTTGGTTTGAAAAGAAGCTGGATACATCCTGACTATGAAGAATAGACTTAAGCCTGGGAGTGGTGGGGCACACCTCTAATCCAAGGAGTTGGGAGGCAGAGGCAGTTGGATCTCTGTGAGTTCAAGGCCAGCCTGGTCTATAGAGAGTTAATTCCAGGAAACCCTGTCTCAAAGGAAAAAAAAAAAATTGGATTTGCCCCAAGGAACCCAACAACCCTAATCATCAGGAAGTAGTCTAAAGAGACCTACACCTACACCCTCTAACCTTCTTTCTTGGTTATCAAGTGTTAGGGGTTGGAAGAGATTAGGGTGGATAAATCTTGGAAGGGAAGTGGAGGTATAAGAAAACAAATAAAATAGATTTTAAAAAGTAGTGCCTACAAGAGAGTGATGAAGGTATGCTGATGCTTAGTTCCATTCTCCACTTATATAGTGCAAGATCCCATCCAGGAAATGGTGCTATCCACAGCAGAAGTGCAGGGCATAAGGTTACTGTGTAATTCAAATGCTGATTTCTGTACCCCCATTCCCATGTCTGGTTGCAATCCTTGTTCTGAAAATCTTGTGTCTCAATGTTGTGTAAACACTACTTCCCAATTGTCTCCTGACATGCTAATAAAAGCAGCTTACAGCCAATAACTGAGCAGGGAAGCAAAAAGGGATGGACTTCCTGCTCTCCAGGGGAGGAGGAGTTGGAGAGAGAAGGAAGATTGAGCCATAGGCAGAGGTTCAGGAGACATGAGGAAGACTCAGCTGGAACAAAGAGGGCACTAGACTGCAGGTAACTTGTGGATTTTTAACAAACAGGGAGTTAGAATAACACAGAGGGTAAGAACAGACTTAAACTACTCAAGATTGTATTGTAAAGCCATGTTAAAATCTCAATTATTTGGGTGATAGTCAGGCTAAGAGATAAACTGAGAAACAAATACAATTATATAAATTTACATGAACACAGAAAAGTATTCCAGCCCTAATCAAGACAACCCCCTAAAGGCTTTTCTCTACGTAAATTTAGATTCTGTCAAGGTGACAACTAATGCCAACCATTGCATAGTATTTGGGGACAATGTGCTGGAATGGCTGGTGCCAAAGACATTTGCCCCCCTGATTCAACTTGCCAAAGCTGTTACTGGAGCCTTTAGGGCAAAAAGTATGGGAAGGCTCCACCAGCCCTACCAGGGTTAATCACTTATCCCCAACACATCAATTAAAAGATGTCTAATAGCAAAAAACAGAGAGAGAGAGAGAGAGACAGAGAGACAGAGAGACAGAGAGAGAGGCAGAGAGAGAACACGAGAGAGAGATTTATTCAATGTGATCAGAGGAGCAGATGAATGGGTCTAATGACCTCAAGTTTGTCTTCCAGGGTGCTGACCAGAGCCATAGGTTTAAATGGGGAGGGAATTGTGAGACAAGGAAGATGTATGCCTGCAGTCCTGATCTAGGTGTTGGTTCAGAAGTCATTGTCTTAGCTCCAGTCTTACAAGGTGCAATGAAGAACAGACCTTCCTCCAGCTTATGCAAAGTTTCTCTAGCAATGCCATCTCCAGGGTTTCTGCACTCACAGGTTTGCCATGTGAAGCACAGTCTCTACAGCCCAGGAGAACTTCTAGCCTGGCTTCTACACACACAGGCAACTCAAGACCTTCTATCTCAGGGTTAGAAAGCTGTTGAAGTTCCTAGAATTTTGTTTGGCTTTGTGACACTGAGGCCCAAATCCAGGACATCATATATGTCAGGCAAGCTCTCTACTACTAAGCCACATCACCACTGTCAGATCCAAATCCCCCCTTTCCCTAAAACAGCAGTGCTGCTGATATTGTCCTAAACAGAAGGACTTTGGCCAGGTAAACAGAAGAATTGTTAGTTAGCAGGTAAACAAGCCTAAAGGTGGGTTTCTCTTAACCTTCCTCCAAAGGTTAAACACCAATAAACCAAATAATCCAATCAAAAAATGGGGTACAGAGATAAAATGAGACTTCACAATAGAGGAAACTCTAATAGCTGACAAACACTTAAAGAAATGGTCAACACCCTTAATAATTAGAAAAATACAAATCAAACAACTCTGAGGGTGGGGTAAGATGGAGTCGATAAGCATGGACACATTCTGATCATCAGGAAGACCAACTGGACCTTTGCAGAGATATACTCCTGCTGAACAGCAGTTTGAGAGGCATAAGCCTGTCTGGGCCTGCCTGGCAAAGACAGGGCAATAAAGAACCCTGTACTGGACGTATAGACACTGGAAGAACAGAGACACCAGACACGGGAGACAGAGCACTTCCAGCCGCAGTGGAAGAGTGGCAGATCTGATCAATACAGGACCACAGCTGGCAGCTTCCACCTCCAAACAGAGGTCTTCCTCAGTTTCCTGAGTCTGCAGCTTTCATGCAGGCATTCTGACACCCAAATGAGGACCAGCGGAGCCATGACGGTAAGACTGAGGGCAATTCTCCCTGGGATTTGCAACATGGCAGCATCTGGCTTACCAGTAGCAGTGTGGTGGTAGGGAGGATCAAACTAACAGGCAGGTGAGGCTTCCCTGAGCCCAAGTGTGCTGTGGAAAGGTTATAGACTACATATTGAAACTCCCTGCCCTCCCTTCCCTTGGTCCCTCAGCTGGTCCCTCAGCTGGGCACTCAGGGTATAGCATCTAGATCTCAGCTCAGAGCAGTAAAGCAGTTCTGGACCATTGTGTGCTGCCGAAGTGAGTGGGCTGCACTGGATCACAGAGCTTCTGACTGAAAGGCACAGGTTGAAATTGGGATCCCCCTGAGAGCAATCTGGGAGGACCACAACCATGATCTTGACCACAGTCCTGATGCTCTAACTACAGAGAAACTGCTAAAAGCCCCACTGGCTCAGGCAGGCTGGACTGGGGCACAGTGATTCTGGCCGGGAAAAGGCAACTGAGCTTCCAGGAGTCCAAGCACTGTGGACAGGTTGTGGACTCCACATCAGAACTCCCTGCTGGCACCTACCTTGCCCTGCAGTTGAACACCCAGGCTATAACACAGAGAGATCCAACCATGGAGCAGTAAAACAGCCCTGGTCCATTGTCTGGGTGACATGGGCTGTACCAGGTCACAGTGCTTCTGGCTGTAAGGCTCACATTGAACCTGAGGAGAGCTTGCGGACAGCAGCTTGGGAGGCCCATGATCACAGTCATGAAACATAAGCTACAGGGGAACTGTAGCCTCTAGCATGCAGTCTGTGGCCTGCTGAACCCTACTGACATTGCTAAGATCAGCTGGATCTCAGGAACCTGCAGGCAGGAATAAACATCCCACCCCAACCCATGACCTGAGCACCCAGTTGGGACACAGCAGGAAGGGGTGAGCTGTGGGAGGCCCACTGAGAACCAGGCCCCAACACAAGGCCCCATTCAGCCTGTGGAGAGCTACAGGCCACCAAGATTATATGGTCCCTACACCAAAGCTCCTTCTTTGGCACCAAGTCCAGAAATCACCAGGAATAAACAGCTAAGGACAACCAGATGGCTAAAGGCCAGCAAAAGAACAGAACTGACAAAAGCCAGGGAAATATGACTCCAACAAAATTCAGCTATGCTAATACAGTAAACTCTGACCATCCCACCACAGCTGAAACACATGAAAATGATGACAAATCTATACTGATAAAAATGATAGAGGCCTTAAAAGAAGAAAATAAATCCCTGAAAGAATTTAAAGAAATCACAATTCTACAAATGAAAGCAGTGGAGAATTCCATTAGAGACCTCCAAGCTAACTCAGCCAAATAAGAGTGGGAAAGACACAAGGCTATGAAAGATTTGCAGGCAAAGACAATCAAATTGGAACAGGAAATGTATAAAACAGTTCAAGACCTGATATTGGAAATGTAAGCAATATAAAGAAAACACAAGCAGAGACAAACCTGGAGGTGGAAAATCAAGGAAAAAGAACAGGAACTACAGACATGAGTATCACAAATAGGACCCACGAGATGAAAGACAGAATCTCAGGCATGAAAGATTTGATTGAAGAAATCAGTACAATAACCAAAGAAAATGAAAAATCTAAAAAATTCCTCACCCACAACATCCAAGAAATCAAGGACTCAATGAAAAGACAAAACCTAAGAATTATAGGCATAAATGAAACAGAAGACTCACAACTCCAAGGCCCAGGAAATATTTTCAACAAAATCATAGAAGAAAATTTACCAAACCTAAAGAAAGAGTTGCTGGAAAAAATTCTGAGAGGCTTACAGAACATCAAATAGATTAGACCAGAAAAGAAATTCCTCTTGCCACATAATAATTGAAACCCCAAATGTACAGAACAAAGAAAGAATATTAAAAGCTGTAAGAGGAAAAGGTCAAGTAACATATAATGGCAGACCCATTATAATCAGAATTACACCTGACTTCTCCTCAGAAACTTTAAAAGCCAGAAGGGCCTGGGCAGATATCCTACAAACCCTAAGAGACCATAGATGCCAGCCCAGACTACTATACCCAGCAAAACTTTCTATCACCATAGACGGAGAAAACAAGATGTTCTATGACAAACCCAAATTTAAACAATATCTATCCACAAATCCAGCTCCATAGAGGATCTGAGAAGGAAAATTCCAACCCAGAGAAGATAACTTCACTCAAGAAAACACAGGAAACAACAAAACTCCACTGCAGCCAAACCAAAAGAAACACACAAACATGCAACCACCACCTACATAAAAATACCAGGAAATAACAACCTATGGTCATTAATATCTTTCAACATCAATGGACTCAACTCCCCAATAAAAAGACATAGGCTTACAGTATGAGTTCGCAAACAAGACCCATCATTTTGCTGCATACAAGAAACATACTTCACTAACAAAGATAAACTCTACCTCAGAGTAAAGGGCTTGGAAAAGGTTTTCCAAGCAAATAATCCCAGGAAACAAGCTGGAGTAGCCATCCTAATATCCAGGAAAATAAACTTTCAGCCGAAAGTAATTGAAAAAGATAGTGAGGGACACTACACACTTGTCAAAGAAAAAATTCACCAAGATGACATCTCAATACTGAATATCTATGGCCCAAATACAAGGGCACCCACATTTGGGGTAGGAGTTTATTAAAACCAAGTGTGAGAATGTTTTTGTTTAATCCCAGATAGGCTGCTTAAGACAGGTATAAAGTATTAACAGTCTCAAGAGCTAGCAGGGGTGTGGCACAACCAGCTGAGCAAGTTTAACTCTGAGGACTTGGGACAGAGGAATAAAAAGCCACAGTCCAAGGAGAAGAGGGCTCTACAAAGGAGGAAAAATAAGCCAGAGCCCCAAGGAAAAGGGAGCTCTACAAAGGAGGGGAAAAAAAGCCAGAGCCCCGAGGAGAAGGGGGCTACAAAGAGAAAAGAGAAGGAGCTGCACAAAGAAGTAAGCTCCACAAAGAATTAAAAGAGAATGGGCTTTACAAAGAAGTAGGAAAAAGGAGCTCAAAAAAAGAAAAAAAAAAAGAGGCTACAAAGAAGAAAGAAGTTGATGCTCTCCTGGCTGCTAGTGGTCCCCCAAGCTGCTGCTTGTTCTTCCTGTTGCTGTCTCCTGGTTTGTTGGTTTGCTGGACTTCTAATGAGACTAATATTACCCCCAAAGAATCCAATGACCCTAATCAGCAGGAAGTAGCTCAAAGTGACCTACATCCCTTCTCCCTCTACCACCTAGGGTTAGGGGGCTGAAGGGAACAAAGAGTGGAAGGGAGGTAGAGGTATTAGGCACAATAAATTACAGTAAAATAAATTAGAGTGTATAATACAGTAACAAAAAATAAATAAAAGCTACTGTGCTTCCCACATTTTAAAAAGAAACTCATCTAAAGCTCTTCTAAACATGTTAATAGTGGGAGACTTCAACAGCCCACTCACACCAATGGACAGGTCATCAAAACAGAAATCAATAGAGAATAATGACACTAACAGAAGTCATGAACCAAATGTATCTAACAGATATCTATAGAATGTTTCACTCAAACACAATAGAATACCCCTTCTTTTCAGCAGCCCACAGAACCTTCTCCAAAATTGACCATATAGTTGGACACAAAGCAAGCCTCAACAGATACAAGAAAATTGAAATAACCCCTTGTATCTTACCAGACCACCATGGATTAAAGCTGGACTTCAAGCCGGGCGGTGGTGGCGCACGCCTTTAATCCCAGCACTTGGGAGGCAGAGGCAGGTGGATCTTTGTGAGTTCGAGGCCAGCCTGGTCTACAAAGAGAGTCCAGGACAGCCAGAGATATTCAGAGAAACCCTGTCTCGAAAAACCAAAAAAAAAAAAAAAAAAAAAAAGCTGGACTTCAACAACAACAGAAATAACAAAAAGCCTACCCATTCGTGGAAACTGAACAACTCTCTACTGAATGACCACTGGGTCAGGGAACAAAAAAGATGGAAATCAAAGACTTCCTAAAAGCCAATGAAAATGAAGGCACAACGTACCCAAACCTATAGGACACAATGAAAGGAGTGCTACAAGGAAAGTTCATAGCTCTAAGTGCCTCCAAAAATAAAATGGTGACAGCTCATATTAGAAACTTAACAGCAGAACTAGAAGTTCTAGGGGAAAAAAAAAGAGGCAAACACTTCCAAGAGGAGCAGACAACAAGAAACCATCAAACTCAGGGCAGAAATCAGCAACTTAGGAAAAAAAAAAAAACGAATAACACAAAGAATGGATGAAACCAAGAGTTGGTTCTTTGAGAAAATTAACAAAATAGACAAACCCAATAGACATCCCACCAAAAACAATATACAGATTCAATCCAATTCCTATCAAAATACCAACACAACTCTTTACAGACCTTGAAAGAATAATTCTCAACTTCATATGGAAAAACAAAAAACCCAAAAAAGCTAAATCAATTCTGTACAAAACAAACAAAAAAACAATCTAGAGGTATCACTATCCCTGATTTCAAGTTATACTACAGAGCAATAGTAATAAAAACACCATGGCACTGGTATAGAAACAAACCAGTTGATCAATGGAATCAAATCAAAATCCAGAAATAAACTCACACACCTATGATCACCTAATTTTTGACAAAGAAGCCAAAACTGCACAATGGAAAAAGGACAGCATCTTCAACAAATGGTGCTGGTCTAATTGGATGTCAACATGTAAAAGAATGCAATTAGACTCATATTTACCACCTTGCACAAATTTTAAGTCCAAGTGGATCAAAGACTTTAACATAAAGCCGGATACACTAAATCTAATAGAAGACAAAGTGGGGAAAACCCTCAAACTCATTGGCACAGGTGACAACTTCCTGTACAGAACACACCAGTAGCTCAGGCTCTAAGACCAACAATCAATAAATGGAACCTCATGAAACTGGTAAGCTTCTGTAAGGCAAAGAACACTGTCATTTGAACAAAACGGCATCCTACAGATTGGGAAAAGATCTTTACCAACACCACCTCCAACAGAGGCCTAATACCCAAAATTTGTAAAGAACTCAAGAAATTAAACACGAAGAAATCAAATAAGCCAATCAAAAATGGGGAACACAGCTAAATCAAGAATTCACAAAGGAGGACTCTCTAATGGCCAAGAGACACTTTAAGAAATGCTCATCATCCTTAATCATCAGAGAAATGAAACTCAAGATGACTCTGAGATTCCATCTCACACCTGTCAGATTGGCTAAGATCAAAAACTCAAATGACGGGCTGGAGAAGTGGCTCAGAGGTTAAGAGCACTGGCTGTTCTTCCCAAGGTCCTGAGTTCAATTCCCAGCAACCACATGGTGGCTCACAGCCATCTACATTGAGATCTGCCCGGGCATACATGTAGAGCAAATACTGTATACATAATAAATAAATAAATGTTTAAAAAAAAAAAAAAACAAAACTCAAATGACAGCATATACTGGCGAGGGTGTGGAGAAAGGGGAACACTCCTCCATTGCTGGTGGGAGTGCTAACTTGTACAGCCACTATGGAAAGCAGTCTGGCGATATCTTAGAAAACTTGGAATAGTTCTACCTAATGACCCAGCCATTCTGCTCCTGAGTATACATCTTAAAAGATTCCTCACCAAACCACAAGGACATCTCCTCAACTATGTTCACAGCAGTTTATTTGTAATAGCTAGAAATTGGAAACAACCCAGATGTCCTTCAACCAAAGAATGGATAAGGAAAAAAAAAAAAGCCTGTGATACATTTGCACAATGGAATACTACTACTCAGCTATCAGAAACAAGGAAATCATGCAAATTGCTGCCAAATGGATGGAACTAGAAAAGCTCATCCTGAGTGAGTTAACCCAGACCCAGAATGATGCACATGGCATGTATTCACTTATAACTGGATTTTAGCCATATAGTACAGGATAACTATCCTAAAACCAACAGACAGAAAGGATCAGGAACATAGACTTTGTTACCTGTTAGTGGGACACTTTGCTCTAGTGGAGCTGCCATGTGTAGGCCCCCCCCCCAGTCCAAGAGGAAGCTTTTAGCCCTCATATGACTGCTGAACGGATGGGGCTGATATGTGGGGGCACCCCACACCAGAGGAGTAGGATGGGGGAGAAGGGGAAGAGGCTGGGAGGATGGGACTGAGAGGGGTGGAGAGAAGGGAATGTAATGGAGATGTAACTTGAAGTAATAAATAAACGTCATAAAGAAAATGAAAAAAAAAAGCATACATGATCTGGACCTAGGTGCCTTACACATATGTAATTGATGGGCAGCTCTGTCTTCATGTCAATTTCCTAGCAAGCGGAGAGGAAACAGTCCCTGATGTAGACCCTATTGCCTGTTTGAGGATCACCTGATCCTAGCTGGGCTGCCTTGTCTGCCCTCAGTGGAAGAGGATGCTCTTAATTATGATGTGACTTGAAGAGTTGGGGTGGGTTGATGGGGGGGTTCCCCTTTTCTGAGAAAGGGAGGGGGAAAAGGAGGAGAGGGTGGAGGGTGGGAACCAGTGGAGAGGAGGGGGGGGGTAAAATCAAGATGTAAAATGAATAAATGAATAAATTTTAAAAAATAATAAAAAACAAACAAAAACACTATAATTTGCACATAAACAGAAAAAAATATGGTTCAGCTCTCCCAGCTACTATTTGAGGTGTCCTCCAGTTTCAAAATCAAGTAAGATTTTCATAAGAACTATTAGATACAGGGAACCACTTTTTATTTCATACCATATAAACAGCAGAGAAAAGTATGTGATTGATGTGATTAATTTTAGGTGGTGGGCCAGTTCTGATCACCTAGAGATTACAGATTCACATCTAGTTACTTTCAACAGTAATTGATGCCTTTCACAATCCAGTTCAATTCT
>CAJQZJ010034637.1:0-30509 GCA_907164525.1 Lophiomys imhausi | reverse complement strand
CCCCCTTTCAGTCTAACAAATGGTTCTTTCTCTTATAAAATACATAAAATACAAAACAACAGAAATAAATAGGCCACAATTATGGGAGTTATATGGCTTAGCATACATTCCCAATGTCCAGTCCATATGTATTTGGCACCTGACTTTAACATTCTACTATCTAACCATCTCCATGAGTTTAAAGTTCTATGTCTAACTCAGCTTTCATACTAACTTGTCTCACAATTTTAAAAACATCTTCTTAGATCCAGAAGACCCTCTTGATTCCTAAGCAACTCAAAATTTCACTATGAGACTCTAGCTATCTATTCTTCAGCCACCTCAGAGACCTGAGAGGGATAAATATATATATGATTATATAGGAAGTGCAGGGCCCGCAGCTTCCAAAACTAAGAAATGACATACCAGTGGCTGTCTGGACAGTTCCCATTTTCTCTCCATACATTACGGCATCAATCTTCAGCTGGTTGGCCCCGTTTCTCTGACAGACATTGATTGTAGAGCAGGAATTATGAAGGACTTGCCTACCCTGTCTTGGCAGGGCTAGGCTGTCGACTTACCTGCTTCCAAGTTTTGTCCTTTTTGGACAGCATTCTGTCTACAGTTGAAGCAAGGGGTTTTTCTTGCCAAGAGAAAGGCTTACCACCAATTCAATCATCTCCCACTGGAGATTCTTTGATGCTCATCTTCTACTTGGAGTAGAATAGGGGGTGCTGTCAGGAGCTGACATGTCTCGATATCAAAAAATCTTAAGTGAAGAAAACATCTTTGAATGCCATATTCTGCAGATCTCTTGAGGTTTTTGAAGATGCCCTATGTATCTCTTATATTTAGATAAGCAAATATTGCTTGTCTCTTAGCAACTTGATTTCTGAGTAGCATAGAAAATAACTGTGATAGACTGTCATAGTAACTAACAAAATGACAGGTTTGCATGACTATTAGTTTGCATTTCTTAATTATCCTAAGCAGTTTATGACGGTTGGTAGCAAGAGGCCAAAACTTCTCATTTCTTTTTTAAGCATTACTAGGAACAATACCTTTAAGAAGCATTACCCTTAATTTTGTGTCAATATACAGAGATCAATACCAATGTGGCCAAATATAATCTTAATTTTGTATCAATATACAAAGATCAATACCTATGTAGCCCAATACAATCTAAATTTTGCATCAATATACAAGGGTCAATACCATTGTGGCCAAGTATAATCTTAATTTTGTATCAATATACAAATATCAATACCGATGTAGTCCAATACAATCTTAATTTTGCATTAGTATACAATGATCAATGCCAATTTAGCCAAATATAATATTAATTTTGTATCAATATACAAAGGTATAAGGGCATATTCAATAATCTGTCCTTTTTTCTTGATCTTTCCTATACTATGTCTATGTCCCATTTTTTCTCAAGCCTGTTCATTCCTACATAAGAGAGAAAGAAGGATACAGAAAAGAAAAAGAGAGAAGTCCCTGGGTCTAACCTCCAAAACCCATTTAACAGCTTGCAGTCTCTTCCCTGAAATAACAAAATTTTCTATTATCCATCTAATAACCAAAGAGGGGGGGGGGAAACACCCTCCCCACCTTCTGGGGATGGGACGTCACTCTCTTAAAATGACTTCTTGTTGATTTGGGATGTAGTAAACCTGTTTGGGTCCCAAATAAGAATGGAAAAATGGTTTAAAATGTTAATAGAATCATTTAATGTTCAGTCCTTTGGTGCTCAGCTATTTAGATGTCCTAAGAAGTTCATAGACAGAAACTGATCTCAGGGCTTTACTGAAGTTCTGGCTGGGGCAGTCTGTGGAGCTGAACGATCTTAGCGATTTTGAGTTGTTGTGGTTGTAGACTTTTGAGGAAACAGCTATTGAGGAAGTCTGCAAGGCTGGATCGTCTGGGCCACCCGTCTTCTTTGGTGTCTGATCTGTTTTCTGCTGAAGTTTCCATTGTCCAGTTGTCCCTGGATTCCTTGAGTGGATGCTTTAAATCTCCTGGAAAGAAAAGAACAGAGCCCTGCCCTAATCCTAACTCTGGGACAATTACGTTTTTTGGGGGGAGGGGTCAGGTAATATTTTTCCTGGATCAAATTTGTTTTTTTTTGACAATATATAAAGTATTATCTTTCAATCCGGATTAAAGAAGAAATTATTTTGATATTTTGGAGCTAAACAAACCTTTAGTGTATATATTTTGAGATCTCAAAGGACAATTTGTTTAAATTTCAGCATGCCTTTTGCAAGTAGCTTTTAAACTTAAGTCCTTCCAAATCCTATGTGCCTGTCTCTGCATTCTAAGTATTGGGATCAAAGACAAATGGTTACCAGCTGTTTAGATGACCTAAGGAGTTTGTAGGCAGAAGCTGATCTTGCAGGCTTCACTGAGGTTCCGGCCGGGGCATTGTGTAGAGCTGAACAGTCCCAGCGACATTGGATTGCCGTGGTTGCAGGCCCCCGATGGAGACAGCTATGGAGGAAGTCTGCCAGGCTGAATCAACTGGGTTACTCGTCCTCCTTGGTGACTGATTCTGCTCTCTGCTGAGTTTTCCGCAGTCCAGTCGTCCCCGGACTCCCCGAATGGACGTTTCAATTCTCCTGGAAAGATAAGAACAGAGCCCTGCCCCAATCCCAACCCTGGGACAATTACCCTATTTTTTTTGGGGGGGGTGCTAGGTAATACTTCTCCTGACGCAAATTTGGCCTTCTGACAACATACAAAGCATTATCTTTCAATCCGGGTTAAAGAAGAAATCATTCTGTCACCTTGGAGCTAAACCAGCTCCAGTGTATATATTTTGAGACCCCAAAGGACAATCTGCCTGCATCGAGAAGGCCTTTTGTAAGTAGCCTCCAAACCTAGGTCCCTCCAAATCCTATGTGTGTGTCTCTGAACTCTAATTATTGGGATCAGAGACCTGTGGTTCCATCTGAAGGGATCAAAGATGTGTTCCACCACTCCTGGATCGAAGTCTTTCTCTATTTAGAGTTTGCCCTGCATCAGGCTGACCCTGAGCTCCGGGATCTGCCCGTTTCTGTCTCCAGTGTGCTGGGACCAAGGGTGTACTCTTCTTGAATGGTGGGACCAAGGGTGTGCACCCTCACCACCCTGCTCCGTATGACTCCAGAATACATAAGACCACCAACTCTACGGTGCTCCCCCTGTCTCCGCTGAAATCAAAGGCATGGGCCAACACCACAATTCTCTTGTATTTTACCTTAGCTCCACATCTTCTTGACACCTGCAGGTCTGCAAAACCAGGCCGAACGGCTGTATCCTCTATTCCATTCACAGTGTTTCAGCCCTGCCACCTGCCCTTTTTTTTGTTTTTAGTTAATAAATTTATTTGTTTGTTGCTTCAGGTTACATCCTTATCATATTGTCCTCTTTTCCCGCTTCCCAGCCCCACCCTCCCATGCTCTACCCCCTGCAGGCCCTGCACTTCCTATATAAGCAGATATATTTATCCCTCTCAGGTCTCTGAGGTGGTTGAAGAATAGACAGCTAGAGTCTCATGGTTAAATTTTGAGTTGTTTAGGAATCAAGACGGTGTTATAGATCTAAGAAGTTACTCTTAAAATTGTGTAGCAAGTTGGTGTGAATGTTGAGTCAGATATAGACCTTTAAACTCATGGAGATGGTTAGATAGTAGAATGTTAAAGTCAGGGGCCAAATACGTATGGACTGGACATTGGGAAGGTATGCTGGGCCATTTAACTCTCATAAATGTGACATATTTATATCTGTTGTTTTGTATAGTATTTACTGTTATAAGAGAAGGAACCATCTGTTGGACTGAGAGGGGAAGCTGCTGGTGTGTAGAGAGCTGCGATGTGCCTCGCCCTAAAGATGGCGCCAGTCTCTGCCTTCCACCAGCCCGACGGTGAGCGCTCTCTATGATAAACAAGTTCATATTTGGCAAAGACCACTGATCTGGTTTGCTTCCGCATACGTGGGCCTCTAAGATAGCACTACGTGGCTTAATTGATTGACTGTTCATTTAGTATTTAGCCTGTGGGTTGGGTCTGCCCGGGCATTCGGAATTCAGAAGACTGTTTTTAAGGGACCTGAATAAACTGCTGGAGAAGAGCTTTTGTGAGTTGCGTCATCCTTGCTGGTCGAGGGGGACGCGACAAAGTGGTGGCCCGTACGGGGAACCAGAAAAGACTCAGAACTCCTGCAGTCAGGTGCAGCACTGGTAAGTTCCTGGAATAAATCAGGACAATAAAGTTTCACAGAGATAGCGAACACAAAGTAAAGATTCGCGGATAATAGCAAACATACGGTAAAGATTCGCAGATTTAGCGAACAAAAGGTAAGTTTCGCGGGGAAGCAGCGAACCGAAAGTAAATTTTTAAACATGGGATTGTCTGAGTCACACCCAATTTTTCTGGCTCTTCAGGAGCTACTTTTAGCTAGGAATTTGAAGATTAAGAAGTCTACCTTAGAAAGATTTTTAAATGAATGTGATTCTGTGGCTCTGTGGTTTGCGGTGTCCGGGAATCTTACGGTATCCTGCTGGGACAAATTAGGCAGGGACTTGGATTTTGCTTGGGAGCAAGGGACTCTGAAGCATGGAGTAAGACCGATTTGGAAAATGGTGAGGGGTTGTTTAGAAGATCAGAGGTGTTGTAATGCAATCAAAGAGGGAGAATCAGCCTTGGAACTGCTACAAGGGGAAAGATCTGAGCAGGTAGACAGTGAAAAGGAAAGTAACAAAGGCGAAAGATTTGAGCAGGCAGACAGTGAAAAGGGAGGCAAAAAGAAAGTTCCTCTCTATCCCGATCTTACAGATTTTAGAGATTTTAGAGATTTGGAGGACTCAGAGAGCACGGCTTCTGAAGGAGAGCTACACGCTCTAATAGAACAGTTGGAGAGGACTGTTATTAGAAAAAAGGAAAAGAAAAAAGTAAAAGAAAAGGACATATCGGCGGCAGTCGGTGTGGGTGGAGCTGTTGCTATAGCGCCTGACACGTCAGCGGCAGTCGGAGTGGGTGGAGTCGTTGCTACAGCGCCTTCAGCAACGCTGGCGGCAGCTGGTGTAAACAAAGCCGTTGCCATGGCGCCTTCGACTCCTCCTCCATATCCAGAAGCCACTCAGATAGAGCAGCCAGGTCAGTCCCTGAAAGTAGGGAGATTTTTCTGCCCGGGGATGTGGACACAAGTAAGAACAGAATTACAGTTTGCCTATCCAGTATACCAAGACCCACAAGGGAACAGGTACGAGGAACCGCTTGATTTTAAGGTGGTAAAATCTCTTGCAGAGTCAGTTCGTACCTATGGTACTACCGCTTCTTTTACAATGGCTCAAGTGGAAGCATTAAGCAGACATTGTATGACTCCGAGTGATTGGAGTGGCCTGGTCCGCGCCTGCTTAAGTCCAGGGAAATACTTAGACTGGAAAGCTTTCTTGATTGAGTATGCCACTGAGCAAGCAGGCAATAATCAGAGAGATGGAAATCCAGCCTGGGATAGAGATATGCTGCTTGGGCAGGGGAGATTTGCCAACCAGCAGATAGGATATCCTATTCAGATTTATGAGCAAATAAACAAGATAGCTATCAAGGCTTGGAGATCTCTTCCTAATAAAGGGGAGGTGAGTGGGAACTTAACTAAGATTCTACAGGGCCCCATGGAGCCCTTTTCAGACTTTGTGGCACGAATGGTGGAAGCAGCAGGGAAGATTTTTGGTGACCCGGATGCTGCTTTGCCACTAATAAAACAGTTGGTCTATGAACAATGTACTAAAGAGTGTAGAGCTGCTATCACCCCTTATAAGAACAAAGGCCTAGAGGCCTGGATGAAAGTGTGTAGAGAGCTTGGAGGGCCGTTAACTAATGCTGCTCTTGCTGCTGCAGTAATACAGTTGGCCAGAAAAGGTGGAGGAAGTTCAGGAGTTTGTTTTAAGTGTGGCAAGATGGGACACTTTAAAAGACAGTGCCCCAGGGGAAGGAATACAGAAAGTACAGCAAGTGTACAACGCCCCAGGCGGCCGGGGTTATGCCCAAAATGTAAAAAAGGGAACCATTGGGCTAATGAATGCCGTTCAGTGATAGACATCCATGGCCAGCCTTTAACTCAAGGTTATGGTGGCGCTCGTCCAAAAAACAGACAGCGGGGCCCACGACCTCAGGGCCCACAAATATATGGGGCAGTAGAGAATCAGGACAGAGAACAGAATCAAGAGAGATGGCCAAACCTCCGCCATCTGAGAGACCGCGGAGAGCCACTGCAGGCTCAGCAGGATTGGACCTCTGCTCCACCACCAGACTCGTATTAACACCCCAAATGGGGGTCCAGTTAATTGAAACAGATTTTAAAGGACCCCTTGAACCTGGTACAGTTGGTTTGTTGTTAGGGAGGTCATCATCAGCCTTGAGAGGACTTATTGTCCATCCTGGAGTTATAGATCCAGATTATACAGGAGTGGTTAAGATCATGGTAGCCTCCCCCCGTGGTATAACGGCTATCTCTCCTGGAGATAGAATTGCTCAATTGATCATGTTGCCGAGCTTACATGACCGCTATGCAGCAAAGGATAGAGAGAGAGGAAAAGATGGTTTTGGGTCCACGGGCATGGATTTGACTTTTCTCTCCCTGGATTTGGACCAACGCCCTGTCTTGGAGTTAAAAGTTGATGGTAAAAAGATCCTGGGCCTTTTGGATACTGGGGCTGATAGGAGTATCATAGCAAAGAAAGACTGGCCTTTAGGTTGGCCCGTACAAGCCTCTTCTCAAACACTTCAAGGCCTGGGTTATGCTAAGACTCCAGATATGAATGCAAGGTTATTAAAGTGGCAGGACCAAGAAAACCACTCAGGAGAAATGCAGCCATATGTACTTGAGCTCCCTGTCTCCCTTTGGGGAAGAGACCTTTTAAAGGCTATGGGATTTAAATTGAATAATGACTATTCTGATTCAGCCCAACATATGATGCAAGATATGGGATATGCTCCAGGCTTTGGAATAGGAAAATATTTGCAAGGACGAAAGAGTCCCATATCTATGCAGCAAAGACAAAAGAAACAGGGCCTGGGTTTTTCCTAGGGGCCACTGAGGAGGGCATTCCCATAACTTGGAAGACGGAGGATCCAGTATGGGTTCCTCAGTGGCCACTTTCCTCTGTAAAATTGAATGCAGCCAAAGATTTGGTGGATGAACAGATGTCTTTAAAGCATATAAAACCATCTGTATCTCCCTGGAATACACTTATCTTTGTCATTAAAAAGAAATCTGGAAAATGGAGATTGTTGCATGACCTGCGTGCCATAAATCAACAAATGCAGATCATGGGCCCAGTGCAACGCGGCTTGCCGCTTTTATCATCTTTGCCAGCCTCATGGCCCATTATAGTTATAGATATAAGAGATTGTTTTTTCTCCATCCCTTTGTGTGCCAAAGATAGTGAGAGATTTGCATTTACTGTTCCATCCTGTAACCATGAGGAACCTGATCAGAGGTTTGAATGGGTAGTATTACCCCAGGGCATGGCAAACAGCCCCACTATGTGCCAACTGTATGTGGGGGAAGCCATTGCTCCCTTGAGAAAGAATTTTCCAGATTTGAGATGTGTTCATTATATGGATGATATCTTACTGGCAGCTAAGAGTGAACAAATGTTAGATCGGGCCTATGAAGAATTAGTTCAATTATTAAAAAGGAAAAGGTTGTTTATTGCTCCTGATAAGGTTCAAAAGGAAAATGTGGTTGATTATTTAGGAGCGAAGGTTGGACCTGAAAAGATAATACCTCAAAAGATTGAGATAAGAAAAGATAATTTAAAGACTTTAAATGATTTTCAAAGGTTGTTAGGAGATATCAATTGGGTAAGAGGCTATTTAAAGCTACCAAATTATGAAATAAGACCTCTATATGATATTTTAAAAGGTGATTCAGCACTTAATTCTCCTAGGCAATTAACAGAAGAAGCAAGAAAAGCTTTATGTAAAGTGGAAGAAAGGTTACAGAGTGCCTTCCTAAAGAGATGGCAGGAAGGACAGCCCATTGCATTGTGCATATTTGCCACCTATGGTCAACCTACAGGATTGTTATGGCAGGACGGACCATTATTATGGACCTACTCAAAGATTTCTTCGAAAAAAATCCATAGAACATTATCCCACTGCACTTGCTGCTTTAGCCTTGAATGGTATCCAACAATGCTTGCAGTCTTTTGGAGTTGCTCCTGCCAGTATAATAGTGCCTTATTCCAGTTATCAAATTAAGATTTTGTGTGGCACTGTAGATGACTGGGAAATATTGCAATGTAGCTTTGAAGGAGTGATTGATAACCATTATCCTAAACATCCATTGCTATCATTTTTTAAGGAGCACCCAGTGATATTCCCTAAGGTTACTTCAGCAGTACCACTTCAAGGGTCACCAAATGTGTTTGCTGATGGCTCAAAGACAGGCTGTGGAGCCTATTTGATAGAAAGACAAGAGCCCGTCTTATGTCAATTTCAACCGGGCTCCCCCCCAAATAGTATAATTGAAAATAGTAATTGAGGTGTTTAAAAAATGTCAATTTGCATTCAATTTGATTTCAGATTCAGTCTATGTGGTCAACGCAGTGAAAGTATTAGAATTAGCAGGTCCTATTAAGAATAGTAGTACTGTATGTGCCTTATTACAAGAGTTACAAGTTTTAATCTGGCAGAGAAAAAGGTGTTTTTATATTCAACATATCAGAGCACATACAGGATTACCTGGACCATTAAGTGAGGGTAATAATAAAGTTGATCAATGGACCAGGATGGAATGCATTTTTTGGAGCTCATTCCTGGATCAAGCCAGACAGTTTCACCAATTATTTCATGTAAATGCAAAAACTCTACAGCAGAAATTCCATTTGTCTAGAGCAGATGCTAGACAAGTAGTTTTATACTGTCCTCAGTGTGTGATTCATCATCATCCTCCCAGTGTGGGAGTGAACCCTAGAGGGTTGTTGCCACTCAAAATCTGGCAAATGGACGTTACCCACATTTCAGCGTTTGGAATCTTAAAATATATTCATGTATCTGTGGATACCTGCTCAGGTATCATACATGCTACACCTATGAGTGGAGAAAAGGCTTGCAATGTCATAGGACATTGCTTAGAAGCCTGGGCTGCATGGGGAAAACCACAGCAGCAGAAAACGGACAATGGACCAGCCTATACGGCACAGTCCTTTGTCTCCTTCTGCAACCAGATGGAGGTACAGCTTAATCACGGATTACCATACAATCCTCAAGGACAAGGAATTGTGGAGCGTGCTCATCGCACCTTGAAAGAATGCTTGCAAAAACAAAAAGGGGGAATAGGCCAAGGCCGTACCCCCAAGGAGAGAATATCTTTAGCCTTATTTACTTTAAACTTTTTCAATTTGGATGCTCAAGGCCGCTCAGCAGCGGACAGACATCAGGATTCCCATGGTTCACCTAAAAGCATGGTGAAGTGGAAGGACATTCTGACAGGCTCTTGGCGGGGGCCTGACCCCGTGCTAACATGGGCAAGAGGGTCTGTTTGTGTTTTTCCTCAGAATCAACAAGATCCAGTGTGGGTGCCTGAGCGCCTTGTGAGGAAGATTCGTCATGAAGACCTTCCTAAGGATCCTGGTGTTAGTAGCAGTGAGTATGTCAGGAATGACTGAGCCGAGATGGGGGATCCTGTCGATATTCCCAAAGCCGATGCCGGTCAGACATGATGCAACTGTGTTTCCACACTTATTTAGCAGTAATAGAAGCCTAGGCTTACCCTACCTTCCCTTTGATGATCAGAAAAGCCCTATAGAGGGTAATAGAAATGTCAGCTTGAAGGGTAGTCTGTGCTTTTTAATGAGCTTCAATAGGTCAGATGATACAAAATGCATTAAATTGTCTCAGCAGTCAGCAGATTTTTTACCACAACTGAGGTTTGGGGGTAGGAGTGGTGGTTTGTTTTCAGGCAATGGTTTTCGTCTTAAAGGATGGTGGCCCACACGAGTCTCTGACTGGGACCCCCCCAGACAGCCACGCTGGGCACCTTTTTGTAGAGGATCCACAGGAGAGAAAGGACCTTTTCCCTGGACTGGATGTCAGGAGCGCAGAGCAGTTTGGGTTCAACAAGATTATTTTTCCTTTAGCCCCATGATTAGTAATATAGTGAATAAGTCTTGTACAGGAATTCTTGATATATCTACTAGGGATCCTCAGCAGACTGCCACCAATCCTTTTGATTTGTGGCTTTTGTGTGGAGTAAATGGAAGTTGCATGGACTTGGGACCTGTCATTATGCTAGGAGGAGGAATTTATCAAAGAGGTAATTTTTCCCTAGGATCCGCTACCAATCTGGATTTCTCTAGCGGTAGTGGCTCAGGTACTTGGAATTCTTTGTTTCATTCTTACTGCAACAAGAACTTTTCAGCCTCGCCAGTATGTCTCTGGCCTCCTTTTCTGTGGATTGTAAGTAATGGGAGTGCATCCTTGGGTGAAGAAAAGTTAGTATGCACTCCGGGCACATGTTTTTATGCCCTATGCTGGAATGCCACAGCCTTTCCTGTGGCTGTGGTGACTAGAATGCCTCGATATGTACCAGTTCCTGTAGAGGCTCCTAATACCATGATGCTATTCAGGTTTAAAAGAGATTTTGGCATCACTGCAGCTATTGTTACTGCTATCACTGTTGCTGCTGTGGGAGCTACTGCCTCAGCTATTGCCTTGTCTAGTTCTATACAGACTGCCAATGCCCTGAATAACATCTCAGCCACTGTGGCACAGGCATTGGATACTCAGACCTCTATGAATTCTCATCTCAAAGGAGGTCTTATGATAGTTAATCAACGCATAGATTTAATACAAGAACAGATTGATTCTCTTTGGCAACTAGCACAATTGGGGTGTGAGTGGAAATTGCAAGGTTTGTGTGTTACTTCCGTACAATATCAAAATTATACAAAGGCTGCTAATTTGTCTAGACAATTGTCAAAGTTCCTCTTACAGGATTGGTCGGCTGAATTTGAAAATTTGATGAGAGAGCTGAGAGCGACAATCATCCACATCAACTCCACTCGGGTGGATCTGAGCCTGGCTACTGGCTTGACTTCCTGGATACAGACGGCTATGGATCATCTTAAGGAGTGGGCGGGCGTAGGCTCTTTGGTGATACTAATGATACTAGCCTCTCTGGTTTGCCTATGGTGCATCTACAAAATGAGAGCCACACAAAAGCGTAATGCAGCCATGATTATACAAACCCTTGTCGCCATTGAGGCGGGCCAGTCCCCTCAGGCATGGCTCGCTGCCATGAAGCCTTAAATCTTCACTGAGCATAGTCCCTGCCCACTGAGGTATTCGTTCCACGGATATTAGGGTCTGGCAAGTCAATGACGGAGTTGACGGGTAAGTCTCGGCCACCTAAGACAGGGCAGTCCCGAGTGGGGAGGCTGACCCAGAGACGGGTAAGAGTTTGAGCACCGCCCTCCTACAGGCTCAGGCCCACCGTGAGATCCCCAGATATGGGGATTACGTAGCCTTTCCAGGGACTTCTACCAACTTTAAAAAAAAAAAAAAAAAAGGAAGAACTTTAGAGAGCTGCGATGTGCCGCGCCTTAAACATGGTGCCGGTTTCCATCTTCCACCAGCCCGACGGTGAGCGCTCTCAGTGGTAAACAAGTCCATATTTGGCAAAGACCGCTGATCTGGCTTGCTTCCGCATACGTGGGCCTCTAAGATAGCACCACGTGGCTTTACTTGATTGGCTGTTCATATAGTATTTAGCCTGTGGGTGGGTCTGCCTGGGCATTCGGAAGACTGTTTTCAAGGGACCTGAATAAACTGCTGGAGAAGAGCTTTTGTGAGTTGCGTCATCCTTGCTGGTCGAGGGGGACGCGACATACAAGGTGATAAGTATGGGTCTAATTTCATTCTTTTACATGTGGACACCCAGTTGGACCAGCACCATTTGTTGAAGATGCTGTCCTTTTTCCATTGTGCTGTTTTGGCTTCTTTGTCAAAAATTAGGTGGCCATAGGTGTGTGGGTCCATTTCTGGGTCTTCGATTCGATTCCATTGATCTATTGGTCTGTTTCTGTACCTATACCATGCTGTTTTTACAACTATTGCTCTGTAGTACAGAGTGAAATCTGGGATGGTGATACCTCCAGATGTTTTTTATTGTACAGGATTGATTTAGCTATTCTGGGGTTTTGTTGTTCCATATGAAATTGAAAATAGCTTTTTCCAGGTCTATAAATAATTGTGTTGGTATTTTGATAGGAATTGCATTGAATCTATATGTTTCTTTTGGTAGGATGGCCATTTATATTATGTTGATCCTACCTATCCATGAGTATGGAAGTTCTTTCCATCTTCTAAATGCCAAGAAACCAAATAATCCAATCAAAAAATGGGGAACAGAGCTAAATAGAGAATTCACAAAGAAGGAATCCCTAATGGCTGAGAGACACTTGAAGAAATGCTCAACATCCTTAATCATCAGAGAAATGCACCTTAAGACAACTCTGAGATACCATCTCACACCTGTCAGAATAGCTAAGATCAAAAGCTCAAATGACAGCACATGCTGGTGAGGGTGTGGAGAAAGGGGAACCCTCCTCTATTGCTGGTGGGAGTGCAGGCTTGTACAATCACTATGGAGGTCAGTCTGGCGATATCTTAGAAAACTTGGAATAGCTTTGCCTCAAGACCCAGCCATACCACTTCTGGGTATACACCCAAATGACTCCTCACTGAATCATAAGGAAGTTCCTCATCTATGTTCATAGCAGCCTTATTTGTAATAGCTAGAAACTGGAAACAACCCAGATATCCCTCAACTGAAGAACGGATTAAAAAACTGTGGTACATCTACACAATGGAATATTACTGAGCTATCAGAAACAATGAAATTATGCAATTTGAAGCCAAATGGATGGAACTAGAGAAGTTCATCCTGAGTGAGCTAACCCAGACTCAGAAGGATGCACATGGCATCTATTCATTTATAGTAGGATTTTAGCTATATAGTACAGGATACCTATACTACAACCAACACACCAAAGGGAACATGGACATAGACTTTTGTTTGTTTGTTTTCTCTCCCTAGCAATGAGACACCTTTCACTGGTGGTACTGCCTTGTAGACCCCCAGTGTATGAGGAGGCTCTTGGCCCTCATATGGCTTCTGAACTGGGGTGAGGGACTGTTATGTAGGGATACTCTACTCCAGAGGAGTGGGATGTAAGGGTTAGGGGATAGAGGGTGGGAGGGCGGGGCTGGGAAGGGGAGAAAGAAGACAATGTGGTGGAGCTGTAACCTGAAGTAACAAACAAATAAATTTATTTATTAAAAAAAACTGGATACACTAAATCTAATAGAAGAGAAAGTGGGGAAAAGGCTTAAATTCATTGGGACAGGTGACTGCTACCTGAACAGAACACCAAGAGCTCAGGCACTAACATCAGCAATTAGTAAATGGGACCTCATGGAACTGAAAAGCTTCTGTAAGGCCAAGGACACTGTCAATAAAACAAAACATCAGCACACAGATTGGGAAAAGATCTTCACTAACCCCACATCTGATAGAGGGCTAGTATCCAAAATATATAAAGAACTCAGGAAATTAAACACCAACAAAGCAGATAATCCAATCAAAAATGTGGTGCAGAGCTAAACCGAGAATTCACTACAGAGGAATATCTAATGACTGAGAAACACTTAAAGAAATGCTCAGCATCCCTAGTCATAAGGGAAATGAAAATCAAAAGGACTATGAGATTCTATCTTACACCCATCAGAATGGCTAAGTTAAAAAACTCAAGTGACTGAACATGATGGCGAGGATGTGAATAAAGGGGAACACTCCTCCATTGCTGGTGGGAGTGAAAACTTGTGCAACCACTTTGGGAATCAATCTGGCACTTTTTCAGAAAATTGAGAATAATTCTACGTTAAGAACCAGCTATACCACTCCTGGGCACATACCCAAAATATGCTTCACCAAACCACAAGGACATTTCCTCAACTATGTCCATAGCAGCTTTATTTGTAATAGCCATCAACTGGAAACAACCCAGATGCCCTTCAACCCAGGAATGGATAAAGAAATTGTGATACATTTACATAATGGAGTAGTAACTTAGCTATTAGAACATGGACATCATGAAATTTGTAGGCAAATGGGTGGAACCAGAAAAGATAATTCGGAGTGAGCTAACCCAGCCCCAGAAAGACACATGGTATTTACTCACCAATAAGCGGATATTAGCCATTAAGTACAGGATAACCATGCTACAATCCACAGACTCAAAGAAACTAAGTAACAAAGAGGGTTCAGGGGATGATGCTTGAATCCCTCCATGAGTAGGGGAAATAAAATAGACATTGGACATGGATGGAGAGAGGGAACTGGACAGGAACCTAACATAACTGCCATCTGAGAGGTTTTATCCAACAGATAATGGGAACAGATGAAGACACCCACAGCCAAATCTTAGGTGAAACTCAGGGAGTCTTGTGGATGAGTTAGAGGAAGGTTTGAGGGAGCTGGAGGAATCAAGGGAAGAACAAGAAGACCTTCATGTCTAAGAAACTCAGACACAGGGGAGCTCATAGAGACTGAACCACAAACCAAAGAACTTGCATGGACAGGTCCTAGGCCCACTGCATGTATGAAGCTGATGGGCTGCTAGGTCCTCAAATGGATCCCCTAACAATTGGAATGGGAACTATCCCTGACTTGGACTCAGTTGCCTCCCTCTGGATCCCATTTTCCTAGCAGAACTGCTTTGTCTTGCCTCAGTGGAATAGAAGGCACTTAGTCCTGATGCAATTTGATGTGCCAGAGTGGGTTGGTACTGGGTGTTGGGATATAGAGAAGTAGGTGGGAGGATGGAACTGGGAGGAGACTAGGGATTGGGGTTGCAATTGAGATGTTAAATAAATAAATAAAGAAATGAATGAAAAAAAAAAGAAAATTCTAAAAGAATGAAGGAAAGATGCTTGTGAGAAGTGCTCTGAGCTTTCCCTAAGGAATAATGCCAGATAAATCCAAGATGCTGTTAAAAATAAAAATGACAAATAAGCAAAAACAAATCTTAACTAAACAAAAAACAAAGTTAAAAAATCAAAGTGGCAGAGTTTACAAAAATAGTCCATGACCCTGTTCACAAAGCAGCTTATTTGTGACCTTAGAGAATCCCCAATGTAAGTGCATTTACCAAATGTCACTGTCGTGATGCAGAGGTGAAACGTGGAATCTTCAGGTTAGGTTGGCAGGGTGAATCTCAGGCAGCTGAGCTGTAGTGTAGGTTCCTGCAGTTGTTCTATTGGTTTCCCTTCTATACCAGAGACTTTGCTTCAGTTTTGAAGCTGGGAAGTTGAAATTGGGAAGGCTTAGGCCATCAGATTTGAAAGGATGCTTTCTTTACACTTCTCAGAAAGTGAGAAGAGAAACCCATCAGGGAGACTGGCTGCTGCCTTGTAAGAAGGCAGGGATATCCCTAACCAGCTGATGGGGCACTGAAGTCAATGCCCATGATGATGACAAAAACACTTGCTTAAAGACAGGCCAGGGGGACTGAGTCTCATCGCATAACAGGTCTACAGAATATTAGAAGACTCTGTTTCCACCAGCTTCCCCCCTCCTCTCTCTGTAGCCTCTTTACACACCTCCCACTCTCCTCAGCTGCCACAGTATCTACTCAGCACAGTTGTTCTTTTTCAAAGCCCAGAACCTTCTCTCACCTTCCTCTCTGCCAACCCTCCAATGCCAACACTTTCTGCAAGCTGCCTCTCTTCTAGCTCCCAGGCCTCCTTCCTCCACTAACCCCACACCCTCAACGCTTTGAACAACTCTGTGAATTCTGGGCTTTTCTTTGAATTTGAGTCTTACGCCAAGAATCAGAAGTGCATCTCCTGGGGTGAGGAGAGGGCTGGAAGGACGATCACTAATGAACCAACTGGTCTATCCATCTCTTTATCCTCTAGGTAGAGGTGTGCATGTGTGTGTGTATGCATGTGGTTTAGTATGTGAATGCATGTGCATGTTTGTGTGTTTCATTCATCTCGCATTTAGTCAATCTCTTCAATATCACCTATTAAGTATTCATTTACTTATGTATTTAATGGGTGTTTGTGTGTGGCATGCATGTAGAGGTCAGAGGACTACTCTTAGGATTTGGTTCTCTCCTGCCAGCTTGTGGGATCTGGGGATCTAATTCAGGCTATCAGGTCTGAATGCAAGCTCCTCTACCCACTGAGAATCCTTCAAATGTTCACTATACACTATGCTTATTTTCTGGGGATAAACTAATGACCAAGCTAGCTATATTTTTTGTCTTCCCAAAGTTTGTAGGTCAATGTGAGTGAGGCAGACAAGGAAAAGGGTGAAAAATGAAACCATGACAAAGTGCTACAAATGGAAGGAATACATTAGGAATCGGTCCTTATTGCCATATTTTCCTCTGAACCTAGAGTAAATTGGCCTTGGATTTGAGAGCCAGATAGCAAAAACACCTTGAGATTGCAGAATTGACCTTTACACAGCCATGGCCTTTGAAAAACTCTTTTAAGATCAGAAACTGATAAGAAAGGTAAGCAATATTGGGACTTCACTTAGGTTTCTGAATGTTCAAAAACACATCATGAATAGCATGCTGCTCATAAACAAGCACAGACCTGCAGTCCTGTACATTTGTGTGTGTGTGCATTCATATGCATACACTTCACAATGCATTCATGAATAACATATCCCTCTTATCTAGTCTTCTCGGTGCTGTTTCATGGTCTCAGGATTCTGGAACCTCAGAGAAATAAGTTATATGTTGGAACATAAGATTTCTTACTAATCCCCAGTCAAGGAAAATAATAAAAAAAAAAAGAAGGGGAGGGAAAAATCAGGAGGCTTGTAAATTCAGAGAGAACTCCCACCAGCACTCAAGTCCAGTTGACTACTCTGCCAGTGTGAGTAGATGGCTCTTGAGGAACTTTCAAATTACTTTTGATTATAGTTAAGTATTGCTGGAGTCTGATCTTGGTCATGCTTCTCAGCAGCCAGAAGTATTGCAGTGTGGGGACGATGCCTTGAAAGTATCAGAGGCATCACCACTTAAGTGTTTGCCTTAGCAGTGCGGTGGTATATGTCCTTCAATTCCAGCCCTCTAGAGGCAGAGGCAGGCCAATTTCTGAGTTTGAGGCCAGTCTAGTCTACACAGTGAGTTCCAGGATAACCAGGGCTATGTAATTAGATCATGTCTCAAAGAAAGAAAGAAACAAACAACTAAAAGAGAGCTTGCCTGGCTTATTCCCTGAACCCAACAGAGATAGATTTATGAGAAATACTCAAAATATCAGGGTAAGATGCTCTGAGGAGGGCAAGTTTCTCTAAATGAGAGGTCTAACCTTGCTTTTTGTTTTGTTTGTTTGTTTTTGGGGGGATTGGTTTTTTTTTTTTTTTTTTTGCTTTTGTTTTTCTGTAACTGTCTCTGAGTCCAGGGAAGGTTGAAGCATGCCTCTTATATCTTTCTTTCTTTAAATCTCCTGCAGGACACATGTTGTTAACAACCCCTCTTGCCTTTCACTGAGTCCAGCCTCACAGTTACCCCCAAGATCAAGGTGATGTGGAAGGCAAACTGTGCTACCTGAAGTGTCCCTTGCCAGATGTTCACTCCCACATCTTAGGAAAACCCCTCCTCATAATGGAAGTGGTGTTGAGGAGGTGGATGGGTCCTGTGGAATTTGAGCTAGAGTATGCTTTTCATAATTACCCCACTGTGCCTTGCAATCAAATCAAACTGCTGCTCATTTTGAGACTATGGAGGTAATGTTCTGGGAGACAGTGTTCTTATCCCTGCTCCCAGTGGATGAATCTCCAAAGATCACAAATAGCACAGCTGATGTTAACAGTTGCTTATCTCCCTGAAAAGTTGGCAGGTGAACTCTTGGGCATGGAAGCATAGGCTGCATGTTAAATTGTATTGAAGCTCTAAGGTCAGATGCTATCCAGGTTTCATATTTGTTCATGTATCTTGACTTCCTGAAAGCAAAGCAGGTAGAATTCTATCAAATGCTGGCATGTGCAATCCTACTAACGGACTAGTTACAAAAATAGACAGATATAACATATGAGCTCTCAAAAATCACAGCTCACATGTCCATGAACATAAACAAGCTGAGCCTGGCCATTTTCCAGGATTTTGTGAACTTTCATTCACTGCTTTCTTGACTTGATTGTTCCCACTTGATATCAGTCTAATGATAATATGCACCAAACCCTACAGACAATTTATTAAAGTGAAAATTAAACAAAATAATTACATATACAAACCACTCATATCTATTTCTTTATGTGAATCAACCATGACTTGGTTTTTCTGGAAAGATATCACCTCTTGTTTCTTAAAACATGGCTTTCAGGAACCATGGCTGTTGGATCAAGTACTAGTCAATGTGGCCTCCATAGAAATTATAGAGAAGATTAAATTTGATTTTTTTCCTGTTGCTCTAAAGCACACCAACTATCCAAATGTTTCATTAATTAAGCCAATCACAAGAATGAATGGAAAATTCTCAACCCACTGAAGATTCTCATTTTTCCAAGCAGTTCACAAAATCACATATGCCTTTAGTGACCTGTTTGCCCAACAGCTTCCTTGATGATTGATAATCTTTGAAAATATACCAGTCTTTGAAAACGCACATGCACTAAATGACACTATCTTATTTTTTCTTTTTATTGTTTTCTTATTTTGTGAATTTCACATCATGTAGCCTGTTCCCTCTCATCTCTCACCTCAGGCCTAACTTCCACCCTTGAAACCTCTCACAACATAAAAAAATATCATTGTGGAAGCTGTAGTGTGTTTCAGTGTGCCCCCAATATTCCCTTTTGTCCACACTTTTTGCTTGAAAATGTTCATTATAATGACTCCTTGGTCTGGTACAAGACGTCTGGCTTCTGCTACTTAGTCAATACTGGAACCTCACTGGGACTCCTTTCAGATATCCTGTTACTGTTCCACGTCATGAAGATCTAGTAGTTTTGGATCTATGGAACTGGCCTCTTTATGGGCCACCAACAGTTCATCCATGGGGTAGATATTGAGGTGTGCCAACTCAAAGCTCTGGTTCTGGGCCTGCAACTTCCACATTCAGGGCCAGTTCTATTGTACTATCCAGGTAAGGTACAGTGCCTGGTCTCTTGAGTGTTGCAACAGGTAAGGGGTTGGGCCAACTTTCCCATCTGCTATCTGTTTTGAGGGCATTAGAGAGTGGAGGGGATCTCTCCCTTGTCAACCCCACCACAAAAGGCAAATCTGGCTCTCTCACACTCAGTCCCTCAAGGCCAACTCATCCACAACCCTTACTTCCAGGGCCAGTTGTTTTATGCTGCCCAGGCAAGGTGCAGGGCCTGCTCTTCTGAGTACTGCAACATGTGAGGGGCAGGGACAGCTCTCCTGCTCTTGTGACCCCATGGGAGGCCATATCTCCTATCCACCATTGGTGGTAAATGCAAAAGGGAGAGGAGGCTCTCTCCCTCACAAACACCACCAAAAAGCAGACAAAAGTCAGGCCTGGTTCTCCCACACTCACATTCTCAGGGCTGGCTCACCCACAACCCCCACATCCAGGGTCACGCATGGTTCTTCTGTTCTCTGGTTTGCCTCCTGTCCTGGGAGGTCATCTGGTGCTTGCCTTTTGCTGGACTGGTTGTTGTCACAGGATAGCTCCCTGTCTGGGCCCCATGGTGCTTCACTGATGTTGGTTTTTGGCTTGCTTTTTTTTTTTTTCTGGGAATGTTAGGCTACTATTCATTCAGATGTTAATAGGTCAGAACACTGAATGCAGACATATTCTCTCTCCTCTCTACCACCTACTGATGTACATTTGACACAGTGGCCATATCTTCAATGCTTCTAGGGGCAGGAGACACTATCTTCTTTTTAATGTTCCCTTTTCTGCTCCTTATCTCAAAAGAAGAATCACCACCCAAATTCTCAGACGAAAGTTTGTAAATCATAGTGTCTTTCAACTTTCCCTGATGAAGTTCAGAAAATGAAGTTCAGACTCATAGGACAATGTACTGATTTGAGAAGTGAACAACAGCACTAGATGCCCAGGGTCTGATTGATACCAATCTTTAGACTGAAGACTCATGGGAATCTTACTTCCTCTCCATCATTAGCATCTATTCTCTACACTAACTATAGTAGTGTTAGTTTTAAAATACTATAAATAACAATAATGATTAAGAGAGCCAAGTTTCACTCAATTCTCAATACATTCTAGGTGATCTTTTTTTTCTTGACACACATGAGAATTTGATTTGTGTAACCACTGTGAGGTCAAGTGATAATCTGAATGTCAGTAAGGAGCAAAGAAATGTAGCTTACAGCCATACTACCTCGTCTGCCATAACAGTTTGCCTACCAGAATGGAAAAGTTTTATTTAATCTCAGCTCATTATCAACCTGCTATCCTATGTGCCTGACATTACTATGTCTGTGCTAGAACTCCTGTATATTTTACTTCACAATAAATTTTCCAAACAGCAAAGTTCTAAATAACTGTAAACCTTTTCATGTCTTCAAAGACTCATGCTTTGCATTACCAACAACTCAGACCTGGTACTTCAATCTCTGGATAGGGTTAATGTTCATGATTGACAGAGTAAAGGCTGTATTCAGCACCATATTTTACAGGTCTACAGATGGGCTATCTCTACTCTCCCAAGCTTTCCACTTTAATGAACAACTAGTACAATCAATTGTAAATGCTTTTTAAAAATATTCCTGGTCTTGTATTCTACAACTGTTGGAACTAATGGTTTACCAAGAAGCAGTACAATCCAGGAGCTTAAAAAAATCCAATACATCAAAACACAAACCTTAGTTATAGATTCTTTGAGGAACAAGCTATACATAAAAAACTCAAGAGCCTTCACTGTTTCCTCACAAGAATCTTTCTTCCCCTTACTGTTTTTCTCTGCCTACTTTCTCACCCAATAATAATATAAGTGGTTGAAGAGATCAAATATGATCAATTCACACTATAATTCTGATGTTTTTAAAAACCACACAACTCCCATAATTCTCGACAATCAAGCCATATTTATTAACAAATATGTACCTGTTAGGCAGAGGAAACAACAATGGACGATAACTTAATCTACTCTGTTTCAAAGCAAAATGTGGTGAAATAATTTTGTGTATTTATTTAGGTTTTAAGATGATTCTTTGACAACTCTTCAGTGTTTCAGAAGACAATGCTCCTTCTGGCGTTTGTGCAAGATGACATCCATGAGTTTGGGAAGGGACCATAGGCTTTTTTTAGTTGAGGGGCAGTTGAGTGATGACCTACAGGATCTGAGCATCACTTTGGTTTGGCTTATAGAGTTCTGATCCCAGGAATCCTGCTGATATCCAATTTTGATATGTATGGTTGATGAACTCATACTATGCTTTTCCATGGAAATCCCTCCTAACAAGGGCATCCTTTTTATCTTCATGAGGTTTAAGAGCTCCTTTGAGTCACTGTCATGCCCACCATATGCTTAGTTCATGCTCACAGCCCTTAGTCTTCTGTTCATTTGCTAAAGGAAGTCTACTTGCCTTCAATGCTCTTAAATCTGCCCTTTCCATCCATCAAGCTCGTTTCCTAGAAACTAAGAAAAATGATGAACAGATACACTGAAAACAGTAACTCTTGTTGCTCTAATTTATTTATTTTGCTTATTTTTAATCAAGAATATATTATGAGAATGCTTTCCTTTTATTAAAATACTCAGGAAGATAGAAAAATTGTGAAAAACCATACATAAAGTCTCTTTAGACCTTATATTGTATTAGTGAATGGACAGATGTCAGAACAGAACAAGATTTATTGGTATATAACAGTTGACATTCCTATGGCCCCAATGGTCTTTATAACATATTAATTGGGATACTTTATACCTGTGATAAACGTGCTTTGATGCCATCCCAGCAGTTTGGAATAAAGTCCCAATGTATCTTCGTCACATAAAGAACACATCATAAGCCTCCTCCTTCCTTCCTTAAGGTCTCCTATTTCAGGTAACATCTGAGGCCACCATGTTGTGTATGACTGTTCCCTTAAACTCCTAAGCCCCCATGTGTCATGTGTCCCTCTGTGTCTACACTGAAGCGTCCAATCTTCTTCTACTCATCCATTTTTTCTTTGTAACTTACTTTCATACAAATTATTAGAAAGCTTTCCTGAGTCTGAGTGCCTCCTCCCTGTCCCAGTTGACCCCAGTACTGACTCCTACTAAATATGTGGCCTTGAAATCAAATGAAACCACAGTACTTCCCAACTTGAGTTTTCTAAAAGGTGATTCCTGATGTTGGAGACAGCAATGGTGTTTGCTCAGAAACACTTTCATTGTTTTCCCTACACTGTCAAAAGGAAAAACATTCTCTAAACTATTATCTTCCCATTAAAATAGACTCACTGAAGAGTTTACAAGTGTGGGATGATGATCATAAGAGGAAGTTATTGAAGACTGATAGCCAAGACGCAGAGTGAATAATGTCAACATCTAGCTATTTGCTAAACCCTATGATCTGCAGTCAGTGACCATTCTACAGTTTCTGTGTATTTATATTTATTGTATGCTACGTGTTGTTTAATTTTTATCCACAATAGGCTTTGATTAATTCTATAAATGCCAGAAAATCTGATTCTGAAATTCAGACAAGTAATATTGAGATATGGATGCTAAACCTACTAACTAACCTCTACAGAAACTCATAAGGGATGTTAATCATGCTCATGATTATGCACCTTATGTCAAATTTTGTTATAAAGCTCCTTCAAACCCCAATGTTACAAAGAAATATTGATGACTATTTCCAGTTTAGTTTTTCTACTTATTTAAAACTAAGATGGTCCCCCTCACACTATGTTATTTACAGAAATATACTTGTAAATAGGAATCTCAAACCTGTTGATATTTTGAAGTTCCAAATGCAAAAATACCAAATATCAGATGGTGAAGTACTATCTTGTAAAATAGTGTTTAATGTGTTGTTAAAATTTAATGTACATTTTAATACACACTTAGTCCTTAAACCAAGCATCCCATGCTTAATTTTCTATGTTGATAGAAATTGTTTCTCTTATGAAATTTAAAAGTAAAATGAATCACCCATGACTTGAATTAAATGGAAAACAAGTCAAAAATTTTTGGTACTTATTTTGAATAATTTTAATGCTCTTCCCCCAGGTACCTTCATGATTCATAGAATCATTTATTTCTTGTCTTCACACAAAAATCACATTCTCAGCAAGGCTCTTCCTGGCCAACTAGCATTAAAAAAAAAAAAAAACACAAGAAATTTTCAGCATCATTCCAATTCATCTTCATCCCATTGTTTAGTTTCTTAACACTCTTTTCTTTTTTTTGTTCCACACAGTAGATTGTACTTTTACAAATTATATTCATTATCATGATGAGAATAGAGATAGTGTCTGTTATAGTGCTATTATAGCAACATTATTTAGAATAGTGTCTAAACCCTATTAGAGGTTCAGTTATGTATTTCTGACAAAGAATAAGATAATCTTATAATAAATATTTTAATTATTATGACTTAGAAGAAGGCATTTCATACTCATATACATTCATGTATTCATACATCATACATACCATCATGAATATTTTACATTCTTCTTACCTTGTAACATTTTACACCATGCAAAACAAAGCATTAATTTCATAATATATGATTAGAGGAAAGAGTTGTACTATATTTTTATTGTACATTTAAATATTTCCTTTTCTCTGTTTTTTTTTCCATGTGAAGTTAGCACACAGCTCAAAAGAGTTACTGAATAAATGAAATATTTCAGAGGGAAGTTGAGCACGTGCACAGGATCATTTGCATAAGACTATGAACATAGAGGCATGTACATAGAGCCATGTGAGGCTATCTACAGATTCCAACATGAGGGGAGGATAGAGATACTCATCATGTGTCACAGGAGTTAACGTTGATGTGATGACACCAGACATCACTGTATCTTTGTTATCTGTTTGAAGCTGCCCAGAAAATAATTCATATTGCTCTCAAGGAAGAATAAAGGCCTTGAGACTCCTTGTCCCTGTGAGAATACCTAAGCTGGAGGTTGCAGTCAGCTGCAAGCTGGTCTTCAGAGAAGAACTGAAAGAAAAAAGGATGGGAGTTGGGAGTCAATGACATTTCACCAGAAGGTGGTGAGCCCACCAGCATTCTTTTCATACTCCTGCAACCTCTTCTTTTCCCCTAGCAAAACTATAGTTCAATTTGAAAATAAAAATTGATGCTCTAGCTTACAAATAGTGGACTATAGACAATGACCAGATCAACCAGATCAATTATTTGCTTAGCAAATCTTTTTTTTTTTTTTTACAGGATTTCCCCCACAACCTGACCATCCTATTCTATCCACTCCCAACTGGATGCTAAAATTCCAAGAGTGTGAATCTTGTATTTTTTTTTAATCAAACCCCAGCTCTGGCTACCTCAGTATAAACAACTTGTGTACATTAAGTTTTCCTCTGAATTCTTCTCCAGGAGCATCATGAAAGAGTAATTAAAGCAGTCTGTTTCTCCAGCACGTTCTGTCTGTTTTTTTCTTTTCATTATTAGATGTGATGACACGTTTGCCTGTGTGGCTTCCCACAGATGGTAGAGGAATTGTGTGATCAAATGGTAAGAGTAAACCAACTGTCATCTCTGATCACAGCTTTCCACGCTCTTCCCCCTGTGCAGGAATCTCACTTTAATAAAATGTTGGCTTCTTTTAAAGAATCATTATGGGTTACCCCATAAGACTTTAGAATAAACTGAGAAATGTTGAAAGGGCAACTTGGATGTGTCAGTCCTTCGCTGGTTTTCTGCCTACTGTACTTTGACTTTGATGCATAAGGAATTGCTTTAAATAAGCCCACCTTGGAAAAATGGATAATTAAGAAATAATCTAACTTAGAGATTTTGTTTGTAAGAGGGATAAAAGAAATAAGGATGAGAATTTGGGGATTTCTGTAGTCATTGTGAAATAAAAAGGGGATTCTATAAACTGTCTTCAGTGGTTTTTACATTGATTCTAAACATATTTCTATTTTTCAAATACTTAGACACTTAGTACAGGTGTATATGTGTTCCAAGAATAATGCATGAAAAATAGATTTCCTAGAAGACAAACAACTTTATTAATGTATCAAGTTTTGAATTTATTTAAAGTTTTGAATTTAATGTTTAAATAAAACATTAAAATGAACTTTGGCCCACAGAGCTAAAGGCAATAACTTTCCATGTGCATCCTATGGAATAAGAAATAATGCCCAGAACCCTGTGCCATGTCTTATGATACTGTTGAAAAAAAAATATAACTAATTAAACTATTTACTCAGTATTTATATTATATTTAATTGATTCAGCAGTGTTAATCCTTAACCCGCCATTATAAATGAATACATACAGACATTGGGTGGATCTTAACAAGCCTAGGCCTGAATTGAGCAATCTCGGCCCACCTAAGCTAGCTCTTAATTCTACTACCCAAATATGACCCCCATATATACATGTGTCCCCTTGGACTGCCATTCTCCACTCTAGCCAATCAATGTACCAGGCCATGTGGAACGAGGTACTTTTCTTTAACCCATGGTGTGAGTCTTCCTTCTTCCTGCTCCAGGCTGGAATGTTTTAATCCTCTGTCTAATGTACAGGCTTCCTGTTCTAATCTCAAGAAGTCCCGCCTTCCTCTGTCTTTGCCCAATCTCAGGTCTCAACATTTTATTTAACCAATTGGAGATAATGTAAGTAACAGACAGCAAGCAGGACCAATTCATTAACATTTAGAATGCTTAAGACCACCCTATCATGATACTGTGTACTTTTATTTTGGCCAAGACCTGATTTAGAGAGAAGAGACACAGTAAACAGTTGTTTGGGTTGGAATGGGTTGGCTTTGAAAAGAATGAAAGACAAATAACAATTTTCAAAACAATAGCAAATAAGCAGCTATGAAATGTACACCATTACTCATTAGATAAATATAAATCAAAACCACAGTGAGATATCACTCATGTCCTTTAGGATAAATGTGATAAAAGTGCAGATAATAATAAGTGGCTTCAAGGAACTGCAACTCTTATATACTGTTGATGATAATATAAAATAATTTGTTCACTTTGGGAAACATTATGACAAATTCTCAAAAGGTTAAAAACAAAGTTACTTGATGATCTAGTCATTTCCTTGTGTAGCTACTGGAAATGAACACATATGTGCAATTTAAAAAAATTGTAGATATCTTTTAAGATGTATTTTCTTTTAGATAACATAAGATAGATTTTGTTTCTTGATCCATTCAGTCAGCCTGTGTCTTTTGATTATATAATGAAGTTATTGATACCAAAGTTCAAAAAAATTGTAGATAATATTCCTGTCAGTACCATTCTCCAAAGCCAAGATATAAAGACAATTTCAATATCTAGCTACTGAAGAATGGGTGAGTGAAATATACTTTGGTTGAAGTTTAGGTTCAGTGTAATTTTTGGTTAAAATTAGTGAAACACAATGCTTTAAGAGGTATGAAAGGTGTCTTAGTGGTTAAGAGCATCTATACAGTGGCTCACAACCATCCATAACTTCATTTTCAGGGGATTCACTGCCTTTATTTGACCTTTGAGGGCAACAAGAATACATGTGGTACATATACAAACATACTGACTAAAAACAGTATCTTTCAGGGTCTCCCATTAACAGCAACCAAAATGTCCTCACTTCTCTCAAATCTACCTTATGTAAGGTATTCTATAAGCAAAATCTGCTTAAAATATAAAGCACAATTAGATGATGTTTATTGAAATTTTCACTGACAAGAAATCAGTTGTGAATGGGATTTATTTACCTGAAAAGAGGCCAATACAATAACTTCACTGAAATATCTCCCCTTGATATCATAAAATAACAGTGGTATTCAGAATTTTACCTTAAGGAAATTTTATGTGAGGGATAAAAAGTTTTATGAGTTTTTAGTTTATTTGCTCAGGATGTGACTTAGCTTTTCCCTTGAACTACAGTCTGACACTTCCTTATGGGTAACTAGAAGAATACAGTCTCCCTCTAATGAAAGTCAAGAGAACCTTCACATCACCATCACACATGATGCCCAATACCACAACACAACATTTCAGATGTCCCTGTTTGTATGATCCTTTCCATTCACTTTGCTATGCCATAAACCCAGAGAAAATTACCTGGAGAATAGTAGAAAAAAATTTGATGAAAGTATATGATATTATTTGCAAAAGGTTTTCACTTTTTCGAATGTCGCTTTTATTTGCTTTAGATATACTCTGCCTGTATTGCCCATGCTGTTCTCTATGTCCTGAATTCTAGGGGTCTTCCTACTTCAGTCTGCTAAGTGGAAGGAGATTATAGATATCCATCCACTTTCCTGGAAGTAAAAAACTTATTTTTGAAGTAAAACACACCGTATTTTTTTCTAATTTTTAAAATTTGCAACTTCCTGCATTCCGGATTTTTTTTCACCTTACCTACAGCAAAGATGATTTGTGCTGAATGATCATCTAATGATGATTATTCATGACTCTTTTCCTGTCTAGTGTGTTGACACTCTATTTACTTTTATTGTTTGCAAATTTTGCTCACATCTACTCAAGCCTCCTTTTTTTGGATCTTTTTTTAAAATAATTTATTTTTTATTTCTTCAAGTTACATCTCAATCACAATCCCCTCTCTACTCCCCCCTCCTGTCCCACCTTCCACCCCCTTCCCCCTAAACCCTCCCATCCTCTACCCTTTTTTTTTAAGTTTAAGGTATATCATTTTCCCCACAACAGCTCCCCCCTTTCAGTCTAACAAATGGTTCTTTCTCTTATAAAATACATAAAATACAAAACAACAGAAATAAATAGGCCACAATTATGGGAGTTATATGGCTTAGCATACATTCCCAATGTCCAGTCCATATGTATTTGGCACCTGACTTTAACATTCTACTATCTAACCATCTCCATGAGTTTAAAGTTCTATGTCTAACTCAGCTTTCATACTAACTTGTCTCACAATTTTAAAAACATCTTCTTAGATCCAGAAGACCCTCTTGATTCCTAAGCAACTCAAAATTTCACTATGAGACTCTAGCTATCTATTCTTCAGCCACCTCAGAGACCTGAGAGGGATAAATATATATATGATTATATAGGAAGTGCAGGGCCCGCAGCTTCCAAAACTAAGAAATGACATACCAGTGGCTGTCTGGACAGTTCCCATTTTCTCTCCATACATTACGGCATCAATCTTCAGCTGGTTGGCCCCGTTTCTCTGACAGACATTGATTGTAGAGCAGGAATTATGAAGGACTTGCCTACCCTGTCTTGGCAGGGCTAGGCTGTCGACTTACCTGCTTCCAAGTTTTGTCCTTTTTGGACAGCATTCTGTCTACAGTTGAAGCAAGGGGTTTTTCTTGCCAAGAGAAAGGCTTACCACCAATTCAATCATCTCCCACTGGAGATTCTTTGATGCTCATCTTCTACTTGGAGTAGAATAGGGGGTGCTGTCAGGAGCTGACATGTCTCGATATCAAAAAATCTTAAGTGAAGAAAACATCTTTGAATGCCATATTCTGCAGATCTCTTGAGGTTTTTGAAGATGCCCTATGTATCTCTTATATTTAGATAAGCAAATATTGCTTGTCTCTTAGCAACTTGATTTCTGAGTAGCATAGAAAATAACTGTGATAGACTGTCATAGTAACTAACAAAATGACAGGTTTGCATGACTATTAGTTTGCATTTCTTAATTATCCTAAGCAGTTTATGACGGTTGGTAGCAAGAGGCCAAAACTTCTCATTTCTTTTTTAAGCATTACTAGGAACAATACCTTTAAGAAGCATTACCCTTAATTTTGTGTCAATATACAGAGATCAATACCAATGTGGCCAAATATAATCTTAATTTTGTATCAATATACAAAGATCAATACCTATGTAGCCCAATACAATCTAAATTTTGCATCAATATACAAGGGTCAATACCATTGTGGCCAAGTATAATCTTAATTTTGTATCAATATACAAATATCAATACCGATGTAGTCCAATACAATCTTAATTTTGCATTAGTATACAATGATCAATGCCAATTTAGCCAAATATAATATTAATTTTGTATCAATATACAAAGGTATAAGGGCATATTCAATAATCTGTCCTTTTTTCTTGATCTTTCCTATACTATGTCTATGTCCCATTTTTTCTCAAGCCTGTTCATTCCTACATAAGAGAGAAAGAAGGATACAGAAAAGAAAAAGAGAGAAGTCCCTGGGTCTAACCTCCAAAACCCATTTAACAGCTTGCAGTCTCTTCCCTGAAATAACAAAATTTTCTATTATCCATCTAATAACCAAAGAGGGGGGGGGGAAACACCCTCCCCACCTTCTGGGGATGGGACGTCACTCTCTTAAAATGACTTCTTGTTGATTTGGGATGTAGTAAACCTGTTTGGGTCCCAAATAAGAATGGAAAAATGGTTTAAAATGTTAATAGAATCATTTAATGTTCAGTCCTTTGGTGCTCAGCTATTTAGATGTCCTAAGAAGTTCATAGACAGAAACTGATCTCAGGGCTTTACTGAAGTTCTGGCTGGGGCAGTCTGTGGAGCTGAACGATCTTAGCGATTTTGAGTTGTTGTGGTTGTAGACTTTTGAGGAAACAGCTATTGAGGAAGTCTGCAAGGCTGGATCGTCTGGGCCACCCGTCTTCTTTGGTGTCTGATCTGTTTTCTGCTGAAGTTTCCATTGTCCAGTTGTCCCTGGATTCCTTGAGTGGATGCTTTAAATCTCCTGGAAAGAAAAGAACAGAGCCCTGCCCTAATCCTAACTCTGGGACAATTACGTTTTTTGGGGGGAGGGGTCAGGTAATATTTTTCCTGGATCAAATTTGTTTTTTTTTGACAATATATAAAGTATTATCTTTCAATCCGGATTAAAGAAGAAATTATTTTGATATTTTGGAGCTAAACAAACCTTTAGTGTATATATTTTGAGATCTCAAAGGACAATTTGTTTAAATTTCAGCATGCCTTTTGCAAGTAGCTTTTAAACTTAAGTCCTTCCAAATCCTATGTGCCTGTCTCTGCATTCTAAGTATTGGGATCAAAGACAAATGGTTACCAGCTGTTTAGATGACCTAAGGAGTTTGTAGGCAGAAGCTGATCTTGCAGGCTTCACTGAGGTTCCGGCCGGGGCATTGTGTAGAGCTGAACAGTCCCAGCGACATTGGATTGCCGTGGTTGCAGGCCCCCGATGGAGACAGCTATGGAGGAAGTCTGCCAGGCTGAATCAACTGGGTTACTCGTCCTCCTTGGTGACTGATTCTGCTCTCTGCTGAGTTTTCCGCAGTCCAGTCGTCCCCGGACTCCCCGAATGGACGTTTCAATTCTCCTGGAAAGATAAGAACAGAGCCCTGCCCCAATCCCAACCCTGGGACAATTACCCTATTTTTTTTGGGGGGGG
>CAJQZJ010034635.1:336684-373576 GCA_907164525.1 Lophiomys imhausi | reverse complement strand
GAGCCTCAGAATGAGTGGAATAAATGTCCCATTTATAGCTGAGCAACTCATCCTTCACTTACTCTCAAAACCTAGAGTTACCATGAACTTCTTCATTCACTACAATTCACTTCAAAGAGAAGCTTCTCTGATTAAGGCTAAAGGTAACATTTGTTTATGGGTATAAACACAAATATTTAGAAGGCAGTATGGGGCCATAGCAATTTAGCTACTCAACAATGGGAAGTTCTTTCCTAGAGTCTGAGATCTCCACACAGTCACAGATGTTGGACTAGGCTTGCTGTATCAGGAATAAATTTTCTCCTGTGGAACAGGCTTCATATTTAATTGGTACCAGTTGGCTATGTCCACAATACTCATACCATTATTGCACTAGTAGGCACATATTGCATGGCAGGCTGACAATGCAGCATGTTGAGTTCAAAATCTGGTTATGAATGAACCTTGATATCTTTTCTCCTCTAGCAACCTATATAGCACCTTCTGTTACTATTAAAGACAAAGAGTAAAGAGGAAGCTTCCAGCTCAATCACAGCTTGATTTCTCTTCCTCAATACAAAGGTGTAAGGTGTCTTTAGAAATAGCATCTTAGCTGGTTCTGGTGGTCAACCAAAAAGAATGTCAAGAGCTTGTATTATATGGGGGGCCATTGGGTATTTACTGACCAAAATCTCAATAAGAAAGCATTCCATGCCTGTCACTGGAATTTTTGTTTAGTAACTCCTGGGTTTTAAAAATAGCATTACAGCCTTACGGGATATCTCCCTTCCAATTCTGTGTTTGTTTGCTTGTTTTTAGTTGTAGTTTTTTTCTTACTAGTGGGATTAGTGGGATTCTATAGGTGTTTTACATACAACCATCTTTTTAGTTAATCCTCTTTAGCTGCTGTTTCATCTCCCATGCTTCTACCCTCAACCCTGCCTAATCCTTTCCACTCCTAGTATTCTGCCTCTATTTGCATATCACATATGTTCTCTTATCCTACCCCACCTTAAGACATCTTACCAACTCTGTGGCTTCTTTCTATTTTCCTGGCTTCTACAGGTATTCCAAGTTAAACACAGAAATCTAAATTTTCAATGTTAGGGATCCACATATGGAAGTGAATTTGTGGTATTTGTCTTTCTGTGCCTGGATTCCCTCAGTATAATGTATCTGTGTATTATAAATTTACCTACAAATGCCATAATTTAACTTTCTTTTGAGGTTTAATAAAATACAGTTGTGTTTATCTTATTTCTGGACTAATCTACTTCTGGTTCATTAGTTTTCTCTATTGTTTTGCTGTTTTCAATGGTGCATATATTATCATTTTAAACTCCTTCTTGAGGCTACCATTTATTAGATTATTGATTTAGGACTTAGCCTTTTTCTTATTTTTATTTGTAGTTTAAATTTGTATTTGAAAGTGTGTGCACCATCTCAGAGATGAATAATCACTTGATCACTTCATATGGAAAAAAACACAAAAATTCAATACTCATTTGCTACAAAGAAAAAATATGTTTTTTTTTATTTCAAAAAGGTTAAACTTGTGGACAGTTCCTTCAACTTCATGAAATGCATCTTCAAAAATGTTCTGTAGCGCTCATCATAATAATCATGACATAATTTCAAGCTGTTTTTTCATATTAGGGTCAAGGGGGAGTGGAATCTGTTTTCAAGTCTACTATTCTTAATAGTAATAGAAATTCTAGACAGTGGATTAATAGAGATGGCTCAGCAGTTAAGTGGACTTGTTGTTCATGCAGAAGACCTTGCTTCAGTTTTCAACAGCCACGTGGTGGTACACAACCATCCATAACTCTAGGGATCTGTTTCCCTCTTCTGATCTCCACAGGCACTAGGCACATACATGGTACACATACATTCATGCAAGTAGAATACTCATAAACATAATATAAATGAAAATAAATCTAAGAGAAAAATATTAATTTATTACTAATATAGAAATGAATGGAAAGTAACTACAGAAAATAAGAAATAAATTATCATTATTTAAAGATGTTATAATAGGCTATGTAGAGAGACATTCTACCTATCCTAGAACAAAAACAAAAAAAAACCTACTTAAAAATCATGACTTCGGGCTGGAGAGATGGCTCAGCCGTTAAAGGCTAGGCTCACAACCAAATATATAAAAATCATGACTTCATCAAGATGTCAGGTTACAGTATCAGGATAGAAGAGTTAATTGCTAATCAGTGAGTATAATGCTTAGTAACACATGAGGAATAAGTTCTAGAAATCTGTTGTTCAATATTGTCTACAGATAAAAAAATTATGGCATGCTTAAACCTTTTTAAAAAAGTGAGTTTAGGGTCATGTTTTCTTGACACAGTGAAATTATTTTTAAAAAGAATAATTATGAGTATGCTCCATGGTAAATTATTTACCAAAATGCAGAAAGTCTTGGACTCAACCACCATAATTGCCTAAATAAATGAATACAATGTCCAAGTTGTGTATCATTATAGGCAATACTATATTTGACACCAAAACTTTGCAATATCTTATAGTTTCTCTAAAGATAAAATCTTTATGAATTGACATATAGGATATATATGTCATAAAGTAAAAACTTGGATGGAATAAAGATGTTTCAAAAAACATAATTACTGTGTTCAATGGACTGAAAGATACAAGACAGTTTACAGGCTGGTGATCACCAAAATTTATCTACAGTCTTAATGTAGTTGTTTTCAAAATAATTGCACTAAGTTTTGCTTATATGACTCAGTACCAAATTATCTGCATTTTATTTTTGTGCATTTTTTCTGTTTTTTTTCATGCTCATAAAATAGACATGTGAGCCAACACATTTCCCATTGGGTATATATAAAAGCAGACTTCTTTTCCTTTTAATTTTGAGATTATAATATAATTACATCATTTCTTCCTTCCATTTCCTCCCGGCAACTTCCTATATACCCCTCTATCCTCTTTGGCAAATTCATACTTCAAAAGAGGCTATTTTTAAACACCTAAAATATATACTTCCACAACATATATAATATTTCAAACACTATAGAAAATTTTAGAAGGAAAAATTGGCATGGGATGATTTTTTTCTAAACCACTAATTTGTAAATTTCATCTAACAATTTTGACAATATCAGCTGCTTTTCTCCTGTATCATTTACCAACTGAAGCTATATTGCTTGAATCATAATGCTTGAATTAATGCTCATTAATTTAAAGTTCAAAAATTTGTCTGCCCTTGAAAGTCAACATAAAAAAATATATTTATGATTTACAATTAAAATAATTCAGACCATGTTCACTTTAATATTACCACACTCAGTTTTTACAATTAATACACCATTTTATGATACAAAGATTACTGTTTAATACTGATATATAGGCAAAGATTAATCTTCATTTTATACTATGTATCATAAAACTATATCCTAAAATATTCATTTAAAACATATAGATCAGTCCATTCAATGTACAACAATATGTATCCTTTATTGGGAGGAGATATATATATATATATATATATCTATATATATGTTGTATTAATAAGTAAATAATTATAATCTTTTTTCTTTTATTGAAAATATATTTTCTCATACAATACATTCTGACTATGGTTTCCCTTACTTTACTCTGCACAGTTACTTCCTACCTCCCTTCTCACTGGATCCACTCTATTTCTGTCTCTACTTAGAAAACAAACAGACATCTAATTGATATTAATAGAATATAGCAAAATACACTAACACAAAATAAAAGCAAATACATCAGAAGAGGATAGAACAAACAGAAGGAAAATATTTCAAGAAAAGGCAAAAGAAACATACAGATGTAGAGACTCACTCATTCATACTCAGCAATCCCATAAAAACACAAAGCCTTAAAGCCATATGTGTGTGTGTGTGTGTGTGTGTGTGTGTGTGTGTGTGTGTACGTATGTATGTATATACTATAATGTTGTAACCAAGTGGCTTTTCTTATTTTTGTTTTATTATTTTACACTGTATTTAATTTTACTACCCTTAATACCGCTATCCCAAGCCTTCTTCCTTCCAACCTCCCCACACTAGATTGGAGAGAAAGAAGGATAGAGTGGAAAGGAACATAGGAGTTCTCTTCGAATTACTTCCTACTGATTAGGGTCATTTGGGTTCTTTCTGGGGAATACCAATTTCCTTAAGTCCAGCAAACCAACAAACCAGGAACCTGCAGCAGGAAGAACCAGGAGCAGTTGGGGGAGCAAAAAAACTTCTTTCTTCTTTGTAGCCCCTCCTCTCCTCCATTGTAGCTCCCCCTCTTTCTTTGTAGTGCCTCCTTCTCCACTGAGCTCTAGCTTTTTCTCCCTTTCCCAAGTCCTAGAGTTAAGCTTGCTCAGCTGACTAAGCCATACCTGGGATAGCTGACGAGGCAGTTAATAGTTTACTCTTGTGGTCTTAACTGAAGCAGCTTCACACCTGTGATTAAACAAAAACATTCTCATAACTGTTTTTTTTTTTTAATCTGTGAAAGCCTTTTCTTTATTAATCTAGTTTTTCATGTTACATTTCTATCAAAACCTCCTCCCTCCTCTCCTCTCAGCCTCTCCCTCCCTCCACTTCCTTGTTTCTATCCTCTTCATATCCTCAGATGAGGATAGCCCCCACATATCAAACCCCCTCAGCTCATCAGTCATAAGAGGGCTAAGAGCTTATTTGGCAGCCCATCTAGGGTAAGGTGTTCCACTAACAAGCAACAGGGTCAATGACTCGCTGCTCGGTGGAGTTTTTCTTAGCATAGTTAAGCTAGGTTCCTGTCTGTGTCTGTGGGTCGTAGGATGTTTGCCCTGTGCTATATGGTTAATATCCACTTATAAGAGAGTACATACCATGTGTATCTTTATGGGTCTGAGTTAGCTCACTTAGGATGAGCTTTCCTATATCTATTCATAATTCTTACTACATAGTGTAAAATAAATAAATAAAAATTTAAAACCAAAAAAATCAAAACAAAAGAGCTCTGACATGACATTATGAAATAAGTAACCTCCCCAGATGTTGTTGTGTTCATGTTCTGTTAACGATCTACTGCTGGACATACAGCTTACCCTCAAGAGTAGTCTGTTTCCCCAATGAGATTACCTTGGAGGAAATTACATTTTCACTTGCAAGTGCTTTTCAGTTGGTGATCATTTCTGGATTACTGATGGGCATGTGTTCACTTCTTTCAGCTCTAGGACCACAACTGATATAGACCCTTGCAGGCCTTGTGCAGTGTGCCTCAGTATCTGTGAGTTCATATGTATATTAATTCTGTTAATTTAAAGGGCTTTGTTTCCTTGGTTCCCAATCCCCTCTGGTTCTGATGTAGTTTTCTTCCTTTCCACAGGGTTCCCTGACCCTTGAGAGGTTCTTGTTTATGGAGACATCCTATTTAGAGCTGAATGTTTCAATGTCTCTCATTCTCTGCACATTGTCTGGTTGTTGGTCTCAGTATTTGTTCCAATCTCTTGAAGGACAAAGCTTCTAAGCTGCTCTGATGTTGGGTGAGAAAAAGCACTGATATATGATTATAGAAAATTGTCATTAGGGGTCATTTTATGGCTATGTTCCTTAGAATACTTGTAGTTTATTTTACCTTAAGCTCCTGGGCTAGGTTACCTACTCACAGGTTCTTTACGTTTAAGTAGGGTTGGGTATGGGTTCCATCTGGTGGTGTGGGCCTTACCCACCCCCAAAAGCTTCCACTGAAGTAGCATAGGGTTGGTGTTTATGTTTATCTTTGTTAGCATACACAGTAACTTCCTGTACCAATGATACATAAAACATGTAGAGCTAAAGACTCTGAGTAGACACCAGTGCAACTTTTCCATGTTCAATGAGTTGTGAAGATGTGACCTTCAGTAATAGTATGTTGTTGACTGTTTGTTGAGAGCAACCTATAGTTTTGGTAACAGTCTGTATTGTTTGGGGGTTCCCATGAGACCCCTTTGGCCAACATTCGAATTATTTCTAATCCATGTTGGGAACTGGTGACAAGAGATTGTCTGGTTGAGGCTATGCTTTTTCTCCCCAATTATTTGGAGATTTTACTTAGATTGCCTTCATTTGTGTATATATTTTTAATTTATTTTTTATTTCTTCAAGTTACATCTCAATAGCAATCCCCTCCCTACTCCCCCCTGCAGTCCCACCCTCCCACCCTCTCCCCACGCAACCGCCCACCCTCTTCCCTTTTTTTTAAGTTTAAGGTATATCTTTTGCCCCCAACAGCTCCCTCTTTCAGTCCAACAAATGGCTCTTTCTCTTATAACAATAAATACAATACAAAACAACAGAAATAATTAGACCACAATTATGAGAGTTATAGGGCTTAGCATACATTCTCAATGTCCAGTCCATACATATTTGGCACCTGACTTTAACCTTCTACTATCTAACCATCTCCATGAGTTTAAAGTTCTATATCCAACTCAGCTTTCATCCTAACTTGAATCACAATTTTTAAAACATCTTCTTAGATCCAGAACACCCTCTTAATTCCTAAAAAACTCACAATTTAACTATAAGACTCTAGCTATCTAGTCTTCAACCACCTCAGAGACCCGAGAGGCATAAATATATCTGGTTATACAGGAAGAGCAGGGCCAGCAGCTTCCAAAACTAAGAAATGACATACCAGTGGCTGCCTGGACAGTTCCCATTTTCTCTCCATACATTACAGCATCGATCTTCAGTCATTTGGCCCCGTTTCTCTGACAGACATTGATTGTAGAACAGGGGTTATGAAGGATTTACCTACCCTGTCTTGGCAGAGCTAAGCTGTCGACTTACCTGCTTCCAAGTTTTGTCCTGTTTGGACAGCATTCTGTCTACAGTTGAAGCAAGGGATTTTTCTTGCCAAGAGACAGGCTTGTCACTAATTCAACCATCTCCAATTGGAGATTGGGGGAGAGATCACAAGCTGTTAAATGGTCTTGTTAAACAGGTTTTGGAGTTAGACCCAGGAACTTCTCTCTTTTTCTTTTCTGTATCCTTCTTACTCTCCTATGTAGGGGTGAACAGACTTGAGAAAAATGGGACATAGAATTAATATAGGAATGATAAAAAGGACAGATTATTCAATATGCCCTTATACCTTTGTATATTGATGCAAAATTAAGATTATATTGGGCTACATTGCTATTGTTCTTTGTATATTGATACAAAATTAAGGTTAACTCTTTTTAAGGTATTGTACCTAGGTAATACTTAAAAATTGGAATGTGAAGTTTTGGCCTTTTGCTACCAACTGTCATAAACTGTTTAGAGTAATTAAGAAATGCAAACTAGTAATCATTTATATATGTATTTTAAGAAGCTTCTACTGTATTAGGTTTCCATACTACAGTAATTCATATGGACCTTAATTTTAGCCATCTCTTCCTGTATTTTGTCTCTCTCCCTCCCCTTCCTTCCTTGATCCTCTATTCCCCCCTCCCCACCTATAACTGTCTCTTCTATTTCCCTTTCCTAGGGAGGACTTTTTATCTCCCATGACTCAATACTCTAAACCTAACCTATGTGGTTCAATTATATTCTTAAGATTATTTTAATGACATATAAATTTGATACATGCTTTACTATATGCATTCTGGATAGGCTTGTTTTTCAAAGTGCTGGCTTTAGAACATATATTCTTAACTACTTCTTTGTGTAGTCACATGAATACACTGAAAATACTCATCTAAATGTCTAAAATATGAAATTCTACAATGTCAAACACTTTATTCACCAACCAACATGACACAACAAATTGAAAATTCCACACTTGACTTCAACTGTTTTCCCAGACACAGACCTACAGAAATGTTTACAACTGTTTTTGACAAGCTTACAAAAATAAGTCAAGGGAGTAATGATAATCCTTTCAACATATGGTTGTAGAGCAAGCAGACTCTTACAAGAAAAAAATACATGCAGTCAAACTAAAACTCACACTTATACAAAAATTAATTCAAAGTTAATTATAGATATAAATATAAATGCATTTTAAATAGTTTTAAAATTTAAGAAAACTTTTAAGATGCTTAGTTCATACACCAAAATATTATCCATAAAAAGTCAATAAACAAGATGTTACTGAAATTTATACTTTTTGTTTCATAAATACTTGATAAGACTAAGAAAAGAGAACCTACAGATTGTACTTTTCAACCATATCCAACAAAGTACTCCCATCCAGAAAATATAATGCGTTCTTGCATCTTCACAGTAAATAAACAAATGGCAACCCCCAGGTATCCAATTAAAGAATGAACAAAAGAAATGTATAGTCAATTCTTGAAGTCTTTATTCAGGAGTAAGGGAAAATGATGAACTGCTAATTAATGTGAAGTTTCACCTAAGGAAGTTGAGTAAATTCTGGAGCTCTACTATAAGATACTACAACAAAAGTAAATCATATCATAGTACACAATTAAAAGTTTAGCAACATAGATCTAATATTAAATGTTTTACCCCAATAAACTAGTTTTAAAAGAGCACATGGAAAGCCATTCAATATCATTATCTATTAGATATTTTTAAATTAAGATTGTCATTACATTTTCTTACATTTTAGGAGTAATGAAAAGCAGAAATTGAGAACACCAGATACTGGTGAGAATATGAAGAAATTGGAATGAATCACCCACACACTACTGATAGATATAAAATGTTTCAGTAACTTTTCCATTATCTTTAAAAAGTTAGACAGTAATTAGCTAAAAGTCCCAGTAATTACAATCTTGACTATGAATTCTGATCAGAAAGAAAAAGAAAAAACTTTTACGAGTAGGATAGGTGGGAGAGGGGAGAGAGGGTGGGAGGCTGGCACAAGGAGGGGTAGAGGGAGGGGACTGTGATGAAGATGTAACTTGAAGTAATAAATATTAAAAAATCTTCATGACTTTTTTTCCAGCTCTATTTTGCTGGTCAAAACTTGGAATAGCCACAATGTCCTACAGTTGACAAATGGATAAACAAACTACAGCACAGCAGTAGATAGGCACACTACTCAGAAATAATTGTAAGAAACTATTGATGAGATTTTGAATGGCAATTGATGACATAATTCTGAAATAAAAAAACAATCTCAAAAGTTCAGAAATTGAATGATTACATTTCTATAATATTTTTATAATGGAAAAATTAGAAAAATCGAGGACAAATTCATTGGTGACAGGCTCTAAGTGTGACTAGGGAGGGTAAGTGGTATGAGTACAGAGAGTGCTGTGTCATGATTAATAAGGCAAATACACACACAGTAGAATTTTAACATACTATAAAGGAAAAATAAAATCATGACATTTAGAGAAAATTGGGCATAAATAGAAATCATTTTGTTTTAAAAAATGAGCCAGACTCAAAAGGACAAATATGGCATGTTTTCTTGCTTGTAAGGCATGTAAATTTGCATGTATGTTGGGATGGGTTGGAGCTCATAACTGTAGAAAGGTAACTGTGAGGAGACAAAGAGAGAACTTAAGGGAAGGAAGACAAGCAAAATTATGAAATATGAAAATAGAAATGAGCATTTAGGATGAAGAAGGGATAGCACACATTGTACTCTCTCTCTCTCTCTTTCTCACCCCCCCACATATACACATACACAAACACACAATGTTATTTATATTGCAAAGTTGTACTTATATTATAAAACACTGAAAGAACTCAAGGAAGATGGTTATAAATCTAAAACAAATATCTTTCTTAAAGTATGCTACCAAAGTACTTTAAGAATATTGAGCGCAGCTGATGCATGAATAATAAAGAAGATTACGAATGCTACTGTTGACAATGATTTACAAACATACTGGACAACGTACTACAGTACTGTCCATTTAATATTACAGTCTTTAAGGGAATCATTAAATGATCATTAGCTCGATATTTCATAGAATGGATTTGATCATTATTATAGCAGCAGAATTTGAAGAAATAATAAATTTCTGGTAAAGAAGTCATATGGTAATTCACAACTGAAATTTAGCTTTTTGGGGAGAATTCTCTGTTCAGTTTATAAGAGGGTTTTTGTGTTTTCACAGAAAACTTGTCCCCTGAGACCTATTCATATTTTCCCTTCAGAAGTGAGCTGTTCCATTCTGTTGCTGATTATCTTATTCAGACTGTTGGTATCATCAATATATAACTTTGATTGGGTCCCAATGTTAAAATTAATTTTGGTAGACACCAGATAAATTGAAAATTAATAGTTTATTCTAAGAAGATTTTGTTGTCCAGGAGAATGACATTTTTGGTGGTATTTGGAAGGGAACAAAAAAATGGTCACTTAAAAATTAAATCTGGGTCAGGTTTTTCTGTTTTGTTGTTTTGATAATTAACATAAAAGTTACAGAAAATATTGTGACTGCCTTGTACTGCTGAGTTTTTATGTTGAGGGAAATTTGAGAGCAAGACTAATTCCCCTGTTCTATTCTGGTTTGGCTATGACTCAGAACACAGTTCAACATTATTTGGATTCACAGAGCTTGCCATGCTGGAAGCACAGCCTTATATGTAGTGTCCATGGGCAGTCCTATTATGGGAAAGCAACTTGAGAGAAAAGGCCGGGTCACTTGCTTGTGCGCAGGTCCTGGAATTTGAAATATCCAGAGTCCTCTACAGAACCCTGGCATCACTTCCTATGCTGACTAACTCACTATTGGGCTCACTCACTTTCTCCCTACAGGACTCAGCTCTTGAAGGCAATAGCCTTTATAGAAAAAAAAAGAATAGGAAAACTCGGAGTACTATTTTTTCAAGGCTGCTGGTGTTTATTGACTTCTCATCGTACCTAAGTCTGCTGGAGCAATAAAACTGGGAGAGTCTTTTACCAAGATTTTTATCCCTGCCTTGATATATACTTTTTCTTCCAAATGCTTTGGTGGGAAGAAGTAGAGGACTGTTGTAAGTACAAAGTAGCTAAAAATATCTTAACTGTGGCATGACTTTCAGCTTGTGACAAACACACTGAGTAGATAGATTGATTTAAACTTATTACAGTAGTTTATGAAAAAGCGTAACTTTTGTCTTCTGTGTCCTTTATCATCCATATATATATATATATATTCAAGTGTATAAAAGATTTCACACTGTGAAATCTTTTCAGTAGATAAAAGGAAGAGTTGTGGGGGTTTTGTTGCTTTTTTTTTTCTTTGTCATAGAATAAGCACATCATTTTTTGTTTAAGAAACCACTAAATAATAATATATGTGTAACTTGTTTTGAGTGTATGGAACAGACCATTTTGATGGCTATGAAGTAGTTTATGTAGCTCTACTTTTATTTTGATTGATATTCTTCATAATAGTTTTGTAGATAATTGTGAACTGTCATGTATTTTCAGTGAACTAATTCTCTATGTGATTAACTGAGACCTAAAGTTTGGAAAGGTATTATCTGGCATATCATAGGGTAAAATAAAGAAAACTCGTCTTTGAACTAAGGCAAGTGTAAAAGTGTTCATAAAGATTGAATTTCTAACTTTTGTTGTTATACTTCATATTTTAAATGTTTTTTTCATTGTCATATCATGTTTATTCTTTAAATAATGATACAATTTGTGCTGGAAAATGACCATAATGTCTCTTGATCTGAAAAGAATATAAAAACCTGAAAGGCTTGTAATCCTATTTTGTAGAAAGTCATTTGGTGATTCATGTCTACTATGACCTAGCATAAAAATTTTAGATCAGATCTTTATTTAAAAATGCCCTCCATTTGTCTCTAAGTATCAGTTGTGACTAGTGAATTTAAAAATTGATCCTAACACAACAAAAATAACATATAAAAATAATCTGTGATGAATCAAGTATGTCCCAGAGAAATGGATGAAGATTATCTTTTTCTCCCTATTTTTGACTTGTGCACTATAATTGTTCTAAAATAGTTATGAGGACAATGCTTATAAATAAGAATGAAAACAAAAATCTTTACAAATGTGTAATGATTCACAAATTCTAGAAAAAAACAGTGAAACTCATACCCAGAAAAAATTGTAGACAATGAGGTTGTCTGTAAAGTTGATGTAATAACTTATAATAGGTGCATCTACATTTCACAGCATAACAGTTGTTTCCTTTGTCGCCTTCAGACATTTATTTCCTGATAATTAATATTATTTCCTGAGGGAAAAGCTACTCTGCTTACTGTCAATGCAAATACATGTAGCACTGACACATGTTCTTTGTAATGCACATTTAACTTTATCTAAGTCTTCTGTACCAACTTATAAATATTATTGTGATGTTTCATTGGTGATAATTAAGTCTTCAAAACCAAAACAAAAAACCATTGTCCAGAGCACTTTTGAAAGACTAGCAAAAATGGAATTTCTGAAATTATGAAAGGCAAGCTTATACCCAGCTTTGGAATAGTCAACTATGTTTTTAAATACTTAGGATTTGAAGAAAACTTTTATTATAGAGCATTTCCAAACTATGAAAAAATGCTTATGTAATATAACAATAGGTTAAAGGGGGGAAAAAGGAAAATTTTCTAAGTGTTATAGTGCACAAAAGTTCTTGCCGTTTTAACAGTATACTGCTAGTTAGGTGTTTTAAAATTTGAATCTTGTTTTGCAATTTACCTTATTATTGAAAAACTGAAGAACATGTTAAGTTGTTCTTTTTTATCTGAAAACATTTCTGTTTAAAAGAAAAATTTGTGGTGTTAAAACAAGGATTTACTTTTAGAATTACATATGTAATTTAATATATTTATTAAAAAGTTCATTGCAAATAGACATTACATTCAGATTTTTTTTAATGTTTATTTATTACTTCAGGTTACATCTCCAACACAGTGCCCTCTTTCCACCCCTCCCACACTCTACCCCCTATCACTTACATCCCACTCCTCTGGACTGGAGTGTCCCTACATAACATTCCCCCACCCCAGTTCATTCAGATTTTTAAATGACACAATTTGTCTTGAAGTATAACAAAGTTATCTTTCAGAATTTCATTACAATTTTTCTTAAGGAGATGTTAACTGAAAAAAGAAAATCCTTTTTAAATTCATTATTTAATTTCTAACCTAATAAGAGTCTTTTCTTGTCTCGTCTAACTATATTATAACATAGTATCATATAATATAATATGGTTATGAAAAATACAATATATTATCTTATATACATGTTATTATTTTATTTTAAAATATCTATGGAACTTATGTCCAAATTTAAGTTATTTAAGAAAAAAATGCACAGAATTTCAGTTTTGTCTTTATTCCTGAAGATTAACTTTTTATGTGAAAAGTATATTTACTTCTAGCTTTGTTATTTCATTATACTTTTAATTTGCATAAAACGGGTTCCTTATGGTGTTTTCGTAGTATTTTATTTAGCTTGGATACTAGTTCTGATACCATCGCCACTTCCCCATAGCCCACTTCTCTTTCTACCTGCTCCTTTCCCCCATTTGAAATCCTATTGCTTATGAAATAATCTGTCAAGTTCTTATTTGTGTGGATGAATAAAAGAAATTGACATTTCACTTTCTTAGAAAAAAACATTTTTTTCTTTTTCTTTTTTTTCCTTCCTTCCTTCTTTCTTTCTTTGTTTTTTTAAAAAACTCTGGGAAATCTTTCACCATAGCCTTATCTGAAAGTAAAAGAAAATGATTTAGCAAACAACTCCCACTTTCCTTGAAACTTCTATGATACTTTTCTAACTTATTAATTTTCTATAAATTAAGATGTAGTAAAAGTGATTTTTATGTCATTTTTGAAAGCTGGTAATTTATCAAGACTAGTCTTACATATTTAATCTCATGTTCATGTAAGTTAAAATGAATAGCTTTGCCTCTGTTTTTGCTAGTCAATGCAATTTAGTTTATGTATTTTATCTGCATAAGTAGAAAAATACAGTTGTTCTGAACAATAGGAAAATATTAAAATGCATTATCAAAATCAATGTTTGTCCATGTAATAAAAACAGAATGTAAAATGTTGAATGGGTTTTGAGAAGTGATAACATATTAAAAGTTTCAGCTGTGCGGCATGGTGGCACAGGCCTTTAATCCCAGCACTCGGGAGGCAGAAGCAGGTGGATCTCTGTGAGTTCGATGCCAGCCTGGTCTACAGAGTGAGTCCAAGACAGCCAGGATTATTACACAAAGAAACCCTGTCTTGAAAAACCAAATCCAAAACCAACCAACCAAACAAACAAACACCCAGATGGTTGAATTGTTATGCATTTAGCTTCTATTTTCTAAATCCTAAAACCATGCATGAGTGAAACAGTTGTGAGCAATGAATATGCAATTATTTATCTTATACTCTTTGATGTATTTACTTTTCATCATTATAAGATTTTGAGTTTAAAACTGCTCCAATTAATTAAGGACAGATAGCATGACAGTGTGTTATATTCTTCCTGGTTAGTGGGGGATAAAAAAACCTTACTTTTAAAATATTTCTCCCATGTCCTTGGCTTTTGTTTTCTTTTCTTTTGTGTTTTAAATTACTCCCCATTTGGTTACTCCTTTCCTAGCTAAGACTGCTACAGAATCATGACTATAAAAGGGTATGAATGTCAGCTGCATCTTGCTCATTCCTGGCACTCATCTTTATTTGCACACTACTTGTCTCCTCTTTTATCAGATTGCAGCACCAGTAGTTCTTTAGTCCAAGTACTGACTTAAAGGGCAAGGTAATCAAAAAACTTTCTTTGTTCAGAGCTTCACCTTGGAAAGTGTGTAGAGAAAAATAAGAACAAATCACAGATTCAGAGTTGTCCAAGTATTTTCATCAAAGGAAAATTGAGTAATTCCTTTTCTGTTTTGATACTTCAGATAGCAGGATTATGAACTAATTGGAGACTAAATGAATGAAGGTAACTTTGGAACAACAGTTGGGAAGGTGAAAGGAAGCGGTAGTGCAACCCACCCTTTAACTTTCATATCCTGGACAATAAGAGATACATTAAAATTGAAAGAGCATGACTGAATGCAGGACATGCTGGCATGTAGGTGGTTAACTGAAAGAGTTTACTGGAAGCTTAGACAGCTGGGGAATCCTGATTAAGGAGAGGCTGAAGGGCAGAGCAGAAGCCATGTGAACAGCTGCTAACAGGCTAGAAAATTCCTCTGGATTAGGTGTACACAACTCATCTTTAATGGGCTGTTTCAGCACGCATCAAGTGTAATCAAAGGGGTTCACTTACCTCATGCCTAGAGCCTTAGCGGTGTTTTACTTTTAATGCCTAGAAATAGATTTTTCTCTCAAAATCAATCCAGAGATGAAAAATCTCAAAAGAAGTAGCTTTTTAGAGTTTGTATATGTGGTTTTGGATAACCATTATTTAAAGAATAATTTATAGCTGATGTTTCAGTTTCTGTATTAATCATTTGTCTGTTCATCCCATATTATTGAGTGCCATTTTTTTTTTTTTTGCCTAGAATAATGATGTAGCCTGAGTGCTAGCTCTGCATATAACGTTCGAAATAATCAAACCCATAGATATTAGAACTTAGGGCTCTATGTGTATAGAGATTTGTTTCTAGTGTTCTATTTGCATGCCAGTTGAGAGCTACAGACTTAAACCTCATTGTAAGAATAATGTTAGTTTTACATATTTGGAAGGTATTCCTAAGAAAATGATAGTCTGTGTGAGAAGAGTGAGGTTATTTTCCAAGCGGAAAGAGAGAGCAATACTATTCCTGTTAGAGTGAAACATTTATGGTAGGGAATCTTTGTATGAAGAACTGTAGCAAGGTTAGCATTCTTAGATTAAGAATAGTGAGGAAATGTGTGAGAACAAGTCTCAAGCTGAGGGAATGCTCAAGGTACAGCTCAAATATTTAGATCCTTGAAAGTTGTTGATGTGATCTTTTTTTTTTTTTTTGGTATGAGCACTGACTGTTCTTTTTGTGGGTTTCAGATAGAGCACTGACACACATGTAGTCTGTTTACTGAAGGATATCACTTTCATTAAAGAGGAATTCATAAATGCTAAGGATAGATGGTCAGTAATCTGAAGTTCTTTTAAGGTGCAAAATTTGTTTCTTTTGATTAGAATGCTGACTCTACAAATAAAAGAAGTACATACATTCATGATTTCATTGTAGATAGAATGAGTAGTAATAAGGGCTGGATTTTATGCAATTTTATTTAGGACTTATATGACTGGGTACATACTGGTGCCATTTATAAGCAAACCACTGGAGAGGAAGTGGTAATGATGGGAAAGATGATGGATATACATGTTTGTCCTGTTTATGAGTAGTTTTGATACAATGGAGATGGGGATCTGAAGTCTAAAAATGAAGTCATTTTGGTGGATTTAAATATATGATCCATGGAATGGATTATACCAACTTGAAGGACCACAAAGTGTAAAGAGAAAGTAAGGAATTCAATAGGAGACAGACAAACACAGAGACAGACAAAACACACACACACACACACACACACACACACACACACACACACACACACTCACATCCAAGCATCTAGGTACAATCAGAAGCAAGATAATGTTTCTCTCAAGGAGACTGTCCCTTTCAATCTCCAATACAAGAACTTTGTGAATGAAACACTCACTTGCACACCAGGTGCCCTGCTTTCCATAAACTCTGTTATCTATTTCACCTAATTTTCATTTCCATGTTGCTATTTCAGTGAGATATCATCCAAATGTCTTAGTAGAAAAGCTTCGATAAATATTTGAATTGTGCAATGTATTCAGCTTTTTCCTCTATTCTGCATTTCCTAAAAATACCTTCTTCGGAAACCACATTTCAACCAACTACTGTATAATGAAATGAGTCTTCAGTGTAAAACATTTATCATAGTCTGAATTTCAATTGCTCAGTCAGAGTTGTTAAGTAATAAAAAAATCATCCTTTAGAGAATACAGAATGGCACAGATATGACAAGGTATCTTTGTACTTTATTTAATGTTCTTTTAGTTAATATAGATGCTTATTGGGGAAATGTCTAAAAATTCTTCTTGAGAAACGTTAGTTGAATTGATTATTCTTATATCTTCAGAAATGGTGAAAATACTTAGAAAAAATGACAATTCAGTCTAAATAAACCCAGAATCATACTAAAGAGATGTAAAGCATTTGAGTAATTGAAATTTAGTTATGGAAAAGTATAATGCCTTATCAGTTACCTTTTGGGGAAATAGGATGAGATAGAATACTAATAAGATATTGGGCAACATTTTACCATTATATTTTTATTTGGTTATAAGTAAACATTGTTAGACACCTGCAGGTTTCTCTATGCCTTTTAGGAAATTACAATTGCACACCAGAGAACACAGAAACATAAAAATATCTGTAAATGCATACAATTCATATGCAATACTAGGAGTGTTATGTAACCTGGTAGAATTCACCCATAAATGATTACATAGGAAGAGGGTGAATCTAGAAGTGATCACTGAATAATGAACCTATGCAAATCCTCTTTAAAGAATGAGCATATGGAGATGAGGACTGAATACAAAAACAAGCAGTAATACAAAAACACCCACCAATAAGGCTTTGATTTTACCTCCATATAAAACTAATAGAATTAATTTATATGTGTAAAACGCTATTTGGATCATCTGAACTTTAATGTAATATGTATCAGTTGTCAAATTGTGCTAAATTTCAGACACTTCTCTATGGACAACAACACATAGATCCCAATTAATTCTCATTTAACTTTATGAGTGAGAAAAAATATAATCTTCCAGATTAATAGATAAAGATATGGAGGTACAGAGAGAAGTGATCTGCCTAATTACCTCGCCTGTGTTGTGTTAGAATCAGGAATTACAAAATGGCCAAATAACAGAAAGATTAAAGATCATCAAAGAAATGTCATCCAGATCTGTTGTAAATGTCAAAAAAAAAACCCAATCTGTATTGAAGTTCACTAAAAAAATGTATAGGGTTTGGCACTACACAAGTGTTTGTTTGAGAGGATACATTAATTCTAGCAGTGTAATGTTTTTGTAAGTTCATTGCAATTAACTATTTTTTCTAATAAACTAAATATCTCCTAATGAGCAAAATTCATGTTGGTCTTCCCATTTGTATGATCAGAAATGATTCTGAGACTTTCTCTGACGGGCTTCATAAGCAATTTTCTTCTCACCTTATCAAGAGATATGTTTCTCCACAAATATACACATTAAAAGGTAGCTATAAAACATTACCAACAAAATGTCTCAAGATATGTGGGCGAAAGTAGGAGTGAGGGAGCTGTCAGGTATAGTGCCCAATAGCTGATGGTCCAGTAAGGATGCTACTGACTGAGATTTCTTTTTTACATGGTACACATTGTTTGCTATTATTAAATAACACCTAGCAAATGGCAGTATCAAGGTAATATAAATACTTCTTCTCATGCTTTGTTGTGGAGAGGATAGAATTCAGAACTTTGTACATGTTGATCAGGCGCTTTGCTGTTGAGATTCATCCTAATTTCTATTTCCTTTCTTCCTTAATTCTGAGGTCACTGATACTTGAATAAACTATAAAATGAATGTTACATCAAAGATACATTGTGAAAAATTCAGTATGTTGATCCTCAATCAAATAGTGTAATTATGATCCAAGTAAATATAGCACTGCTATGTAATGTAAAACACCAGGGTCCCCTCTTACTCCAACAATTTACTACTATAAATGGCACTACTATATGAAGATATAAAAATAAAAACTGTTATACTATACATGTTTTCACTTTAATCAATTTTGTGCTTTCTTTGTTATGTTTTCCTAGTGTGTGATACTAGATGAGATGATTGGAAATTTTTCTGGGTATAAAAATTCTTCATGAAGATACAATTGAGTGAAATGAGATTATTTCTTTCAATATTATTAATGTTTTAGATCTCTGTCCCTGTTGCAGGCATACACTCACATACACACATCAGAGACATACACACATATTGTCTAGAAATTAAGTGATTTATATATGAAAGGATTTGACATTACTAATATTTACAAAATAAATAAAATCATGACAAAACAGTAAGGAAATCTATCACTCCATTTGAAAATTTTAAGGAACACTTGAAGAGAGCTGGGAAAACAAAGGGGACATGATTTATTATAATCAAATGTCATTTGACTAGTTTCAGTCATAGAATAATATGTTGTTTTACTTATTAGAATGCTATTACTTATACCACTTTAATATTTAATATTTGAAATAACTATATTATTGGTTTATCAGGATAATCTTCAATAAAATGGAATTGCACATTCTGTTGTTCCAAAAATAAACAAATTAAAATGAGGTATCTTTTTCACTGAGTTTATGTATATCAGTCAAGTGGAGATTTCCTTTTTTCCTTAACATTTTGTGCTTTTTATTCAAACTTCACCCTGCTGAGTTCAAGTGAAGTAAAGAACTTCAAGTCACAAAAACCAATCGACCAAATTTTTCCATCTTTCCTGACCTTACACTGTGGTCAATATTGACAATTTCTGAAGAACACTGTCTTACTTGGGGATCTGTGTACTGTACTTTCCTCCTTTGTTCCCAATTTGAGATAAATTTATTTATAGACTTCCCAGTCTGATCTCTACTTTTCTTTAAGATGAGATTTTTTTTCAGAACTCAGTCCTATCATGATTCCTTAATTTCTTCCTTGGTTATTGTTTTCATGACTCATTGTTCCACCTTCACGTTATTAACAGTTCTCTTCAGTACACTAGCCTTATTTTACCTCTAGATCAGATATTTTTTCAAGTGAATTCTGAAACAGTAATTTCCCCTGCCTGGTGGGTGTTCCCATTTCTATATGACAAAGGTATTTCCACTGTGAAAACTCAAAATAGAATGTTACCCCCATGAAACCTGATTAGTTCTCTAGTTCTTTTGTTGTTATTTTCTGCTTTTGTTGAGAGATGTTGTTGAACATCCCAGGTTGGCAAAAGGCTACTGATGGTCTTGTCTCAACCCCCTTAGTGTTGAGATTATAGGTTTGTGCAGCTTCAGCTGTCCTGTCATACCCTTCATCTTTAAATGGTATTACCATCCATTACTTTCCAAAACCTCAAACTCATTTCATCCTTGATACCCTTATCTCTCTTTCAAGCTTGTTTCTAAGCTCTTGTCAGTCACTGTCAACATTATTCCCTAATATGTTTTCATTCTCACTTATCTTCATCTCTTCTACCTTCACCATAGTCCAATATAGTTTCTTTCACAAGTAATGCAGTTTTGCTTTCTACTCAGGCTTCTCTGTATCTCCCTCTAACTCTCTCCATCTTCCTCATGTTCTCTAATCAATTACCTTAAATTTATTCAATTAAAAAACTTGAGTATATCACCACACACTTAATTACATATTTAGTTTTTACTGGATACTATATTTTTTCATTTATTGCTTCAAGTTACATCTCCATCACAGTGCCCTCATTGTACCCCTCCCAGTTCCACCCTCCCACCGTCTCCTTCCTCTCTCACCCTTCCCACTCCTCCGATGTGGAGTGTCCCTACATATCAGTCCCTCTCACCTCAAGAGTCATATGAGGGCTAAGAGTTTCCTCTTGCACTGGGGGCCAATGTGGTACCACTCCTAGGGCAAATTGTCCCCTTAATAGGTTAAAAAAAAGTCTATGTTCCTGTTCCCTTTGGTGTGTTGGTTGTAGTATAGATATCCTGTACTATATGGCTAAAATCCGACTATAAGTGAATAGATGCCATGTGCATCCTTCTGAGTCTGGGTTAGCTCACTCAGGATGAGCTTTTCTAGTTCCATCCATTTGGCTGTGAATTGCATGATTTCATTGTTTCTGATAGCTGAGTAGTATTCCGTTGTGTAGATGTACCACAGTTTTTTAACCCATTCTTCGGTTGAGGGACATCTGGATTGTTTCCAGTTTCTAGCTATTACAAATAAGGCTGCTATGAACATAGATGAGGAGATGTCCTTGTGGTTTGGTGAGAAATCATTTGGATGTATATCCAGAAGTGGTATGACTGGGTCTTGAGGCAGAGCTATTCCCAGTTTTCTAAGATATCTCCAGACAGACCTCCATAGTGGTTGCACAAGCCTGCACTCCCACCAGCAATGGAGTAGGGTTCCCCTTTCTCCACACCCTCGCCAGCATGTGCTGTCATTTGAGCTTTTGATCTTAGCCATTCTGACAGGTGTGAGATGGAATCTCAGAGTCTTCTTGAGATGCATTTCTCTGATGATTGGATACTATTAAAATGAAAGATCAAATACAAAAATACATATGTGCATCTATATACCAAATAAGCATAGTATTGCAGGCACTTCCTCACTTAACTATCTCATTTCCCTTCAGTCTTCACTTCCTTTGCCTCCTTACTGGCTCCCTTACTAGTTCTTGAATGCACATCTTTCCTTTCTGCCCCAGGCTTTTTTGACGATTTTCTATTCATCTAGAAACTCTTTCTGCCCTTCTCCTTTTAAATTGGAGAACAGTGTTTTCCACCTACAAGCTTACCTCTGAGTAAACATAAAAATTTGCAAGCAGATGAAATTTATCTACTGTATAATATTAATCTATAACAATTAGTACAGGTTTTTAGAGTTTTATATGTAGAAGTCAGTAATATCTGTTACTCATTCATTGTATGATAGATTCCACTAAGCCAGACACCTCAATGATTCTTAGCATCATTTCCCCCAAACCTGACATATATGCGATTTCTCAGTAAATATTTTGAGGAAGTTAATTAATGCTAAACACTCTAATTAAGGGCATAATTATATCAATTTGCATATACTAAGATTTTATGATAATGATTAGAATTATTAGATTGCTTTGCGAATATTTTATTTTAATTAATTAATTATTTTTGAAACAGGATCTCGCTATGTAGTCCTGGCTGGCCTGGAACTCTTTGTATATCAGACTGTTCTCAAATTAACCAAATCCACCTGCCTCTGTCTCTGCAGTACTGAGATAAAGGTGTGCACTAACATGCCTGACCCTTCATGAATATTTTACAAGACAAAAATTTGCTTTAAGTAGGGGTGAATCTTAACATTAATTTGATTTGATAACATTATATTTTGAAATATTATTCAAAATCAAAATCTAAAGCCATAAATAATTAAAATGAAGAAATAACTTGAATGAGCATATCACAGAAGAGGGTATATGGTACAAACGTGACAAATATGTTGACATTCAATATCACATTCCATAATAAAATTAAAATGAATTTGTATAACCTGACACAAAGGCTAAATAATAAAAAAAAGTCAATGATGTTGCTAAAAGCTAAGAAGGCTGCAGTTAATTTGGATTGATAATATAATGCTAGCAAGAATGTATGATGACTCAAATATCCTCAAAAATAGCATGAAATCACAATATGACCTAGCATATATGAAAATGAAAGGGTATAATAATCAGAACTTGGAATCAAGTTCAAATCAAATCAAGGGATCAATTGAAAATAATTTTCACACCTATATAATGAAATAAGTATTCGTGAGCAGCAAAATTCTAAGCACTGATACTATTTACAGCTCTACTGTTTCTAAAGAGCACCATGCACAGCTTGCAAACAAAAAACCTCAAAACGTATTAAATTTACAGAGCCTTACATTGATGTAGTTGTAAGAATTATAATAGAGTACTGGTTCACATAGGTTAGGGCTAGGAAAAGAGATATCCTATGTAGTTGTTATCATGCCCATAGACTTTGTATATTGACATTGTATCAACAGTAGATATAGTTTCATAGTCAACCACAAAAATGTTCAATTTCATGCATGTGTATCCAGTAAAAGGTGAATAACCTCTGAATTTAACTAACAATGTAAAGATTTGATATTCTCCTGTAGCTATGTATGATGTCAACATTGGGAGAGGTAAGATGAAGTTTGCACATGCCATCCTGGAGTATTTGTTTGTGCTTTGCTGTGATTATACAATTAATCTAAAATTTGTAAAAAGATAAATACCAACATTAAATGTTTAACAAGCTCTCAGTGTCATGAAGCCTAGTGTACCATTATAAGACCTAATCAAGAGAAGACTTGTAAATTATAAGTCAATAGGTCAATGTACAAAGAGTGGTTTATTCATAGTCTACTAGAATGTAATGCATTTCTGTTATTTGGGAACATGAATCACATACTGAACAAATATCATGATGATTTAGGCTCTATTCTATACTTTCTACTTTATATAAAATGGATATTCAGGTTCTTTAATGACCCAAAAGTCCCTATTGGGGAAAATGCCATTTTAAAAGTTAGAGTTTAAAATAAACAGGTGGTAGACCTTGGGTATGCTAGCTGTATTAACCTGAGGTTTAAACCTGACACTACTAACCAAGGGAAGTAATCCTAAACAAGCTGATAACAATTTAAGTAATATTTATTGAGTACCTCTCATATGACAGGCAACAAACTGACTCATCTCCTCTTGCCTTCTAATAGTAATAATGAAAAATATTGCCACTTTGCATAGTAACTCACTGTTGGCTTCTAAAGTATATATATGAAGTTACAAGAGAATTCCAGGGTATTGAGGATTATTTTATTTTTTTTTAATTTTCAATTCTATATAGCTGCAAGACTAAATATACTTTTAGATACCAAGTTTTATTATCACATATATATCATAAGAACTTTATTTTCTTTTAAACAACTTGGTCACAGGATATTATTTTGCACGAATTGCAGTAGTTTGTTAAATTTCCATGTGAAAGGCCTTGCATATGAATTACCTTAATTTTAACTTGATCTTAAATAAACCCAGTCTTGTAATTGCTGTAGCAGTCATATCTCTAAAACATGAGATAGAATGTGTACCTCTCCCTTTTGCCATTGTTGAGAGAATCATCTAACTGTGGGATAAAATCCAAGGCCTTAATATACAATGTCTTCTTCAAAGTAGCATGTGCTCCTGCTTCTCAGTTTTCATCTGGTTGCTGTTCCTCACCATGAACCCTGCTTCTTAACAAAACTACTTGTGATGCTACAAGTAAGTCACACAATTTTATAGCTGTGTCTTCTTTATACGTCTTAAATTATTTCACAAGACTATTCTCAGCTACTTTCTTGCACCATAAATTTATCTTCATTATTTTAGTGTTTGCGTATAAAAGATTTTTAAATGATATTCCTGACTAACTAAGGTCAATTGGTGTTTCTGGTATTTTTTCTTATTGTAAACTTATGATAGATATATTCTAGTAAAGGCAATTATTTCCTGTGTTTTCAGTTTCCAATTGATCCTATATGTCTGACTCACACACTTGCTCTTTCAGGGGAAGGCATGTGTTTGCTATCCATTTATCACTAGGATCTAACAGTTTGGAAGCCAAACAAATTAATGACTAAAAACTGTAACATTTGTCTCACTGTTATTTAGTCATTAAATCACTATGTATCATCCAGATAGAAAAAAATAATTTTATGTCTAACAATGAATACTGGCTAGTATTTCTTTATTTGCATATGTATGTAATAACTAATGGAACAGAATGGGATAATCCTTGGTGTATATTTTCATCTTGAGTGCTTATTGTATTATGTAAGTGATAAACCCTAGGCTGCTTAACCTAGATCGTTTAGGCAACCAGACAGTGGTCTTTTCAGCATACCTGCATACTTCATCTCTTTTGCTTTCTCCTGTTAAATGTAGAAATATCAAAATAAAAGAGGAAATGCTTTAGGGACCTACAAAACTGAAACATTTTTGAGGCTATCAAATTTGTATGAAGTGATAGGTGGAATAGAGGGATAGATATTGTGAGACATATTTATTTTTATACATTGCTTATTCTATCTTGTATGAACTCAGGCTCCTCTTTGAGGTGCCCGAAGGACAGATTCTTAACCAGTTGAACAGTTAACTTGGATAACTTCTCAGACAAGTGTCTGCTTGTGTTAAAGCTATTGTTAGAAATTTCTTGAAGGGGACTTAGAACGGAATGTTCATTCCACTGAGTATTCGGTTGCAGATAGCTGCTTTCCTGAGCTCACTTTTTACCCTGAGGTCTGGCTGCAATGATTGGAAATATTTTCGTGTGTGTTAATCTGGGATAGAGTTCATTTATAGAACGTTAGTCGCTTAGTGAATATGTGCACCAACATGCAGTGTGGTAAAAATATGCCCGAACTAAAGGTGAGAAATCCCTACTAAATGACTCAGAAATGTAGAACCAAAAGGTCTCTTAAAAATAACATAAACTGAGGCAGAGGCAGGCAGATGTCTGTGAGTTCCTGGTCAGCCTGGTCTATGAAGTGAGTCAAGGATAGTCAGGGATATTATGCAGACAAATCTTGTCTTGAAAAAAACAAACAAACAAAAAAATTTAAAAAAAAATCAACGGAGTCAATCTAACAACCTCTAAATGGATATTTTTATCAATCACTGTACATGAACCGTTTGTACATGAGGTTGACATACAACCTATGGGATAATATATCCTTTGATGTTTATGAAAACCTTCCAATTTTGAGACCATAACAGAAGCTCGCAGAGGTGTGAATAGACATTTTGAGAAGGAAAAACGGGGTGATGGAAAGGTGGCTCAGTGGTTAAGAGCACAGGCTCTTCTTCCAAAGGACCCAGGTTCAAATCCCAGTACCATATGGCAGTTCACAACTGTCTGTAATGGCCGGGCATGGTGGCACACACCTTTAAACAAAGCACTCGGTATGCAGAGGGAGGTGGATCTCTGTGAGTTCAAGGCCAACCTGGTCTACAAAGTGAGTCCAGGACAGCCAAGGATACACAGAAAAACCCTGTCTTGAAAAACCAAAAGAAGGAAAAGAAGAAGGAGAAGGAGAAGGAGAAGGATACACAGAAAAACCCTGTCTTGAAAAACCAAAAGAAGGAGAAGGAGAAGGAGAAGGAGAAGGAGAAGGAGAAGGAGAAGGAGAAGAAGAAGAAGAAGAAGAAGAAGAAGAAGAAGAAGAAGAAGAAGATTTGCTGAAAGAAATGGCCTTCTAATTCAATTTTAGCACAAAACTGAGTTTTTATGAAGTAATATGACAACTTTAATATTTCATCTTAGAAAATATTTATTTAAAGTTTTTTTGCTTCCATAAACTTTTTAAAATTTATTTTTACTCATATAATACATCCCAACCACAGCCTTCCTGCCCTCCACACTTCCCAGTAATCCCACACCTCTTCACTCCCTAGAGAGGCACTGCTCCTCTGTTTCCCTTCAGAAAAAAGCAGTTCTCACAGCATTATCAAGAAAACATGGCATAAGTAAACGAAATAAGGCATCAACAAACCAAGTAACATAACTAAAAAAAAAAAAAAATGGAGTACAGATCTAAACAGAGAATTCTCAATAGAGTAATCACAAATGAATGAGAAACACTTGTTCAACATCCTTAGCCATCATGGAAATGTAAGTGAAAACTACTTTGAGATTCCATCTTATGTGTCAGAATGGCTAAGATCAAAAATACAAGTGACAGCTCATGCTGGTGAGGATGGGGAGCAAGGGAGCAAAGCAAGTTTGTACTTATGTGTACAAACTTGCATAGCCCCTATGCAAATCAATATGGCAATTCCTTAGAAAATTGGAAGTCAACCTACATCAAATCAAGCCAACTCTTGGGCACATACCTAAAAGATGTTCCATCCTACCACAAAAAAAAAAAAACAAAAAACAAAAAACAAAAAACAAAAAACACTTGTTCATAATTGTCAGAAATTGGAAACAACCTAGATGTCCCTCAACTGAAGAATGAATTAAGAAAAAGTGATATATTTAAACAGTTGTGTATTACTCAGTTGTTAGAAGAAAATGACATCATTAAATTTGCGGGCAATGGATGGAACCAGAAAAAAACTAATCCTGAGTGAGACAACCCAGACACAGAAAGACAAACATTGATATGTACTCACTTATAAGTGGATACTCATTGTTAAGTAAAGGATAATCACACTATAATCTACAGATCTGGGGAGGCTCAGTAGCAAGAAAGGCTGTAGGGATGATTCATGGATCTCCCTGGGAAGGGAAAATAGAATAGGTTTTGTGGGTTGACTAAGTGCAAATGGGCATGGGAACAAGTGGCAGGTGGTCATGGAAGCAGGAGGGATCAGGTTGGAGAAGGAGGGCTGGAAGGAGAGAGTACAGGGAGAGAAGCCTGGAATATGGGGACATTGAGGGGCACTTGGAAACCTAGGGCATTGGAAACTTCCTGGTCACCTATGAGGGTGACATAAAGAGAGAACATCTAATAATGGAGAATTAGGAGCCTGAATTTTCCTTATTCTGTAACCAGGTAAGATTTCTAGTGATTGGACTTGGACACCAACTCAGCCACAAAATCTTTGACCCATGACCTGCCTTGCCTACCCTGCCATGCTAGGGAAATGGTGGTCCACAGCTTGTAGGAGTGGTCAACCAATGATTGGTCTAACTTGAAGACTAAGCCATGAAAAGGACCCCATAATGTCATATTTTTACGTTCCATTTTGATATGATAAATTTCAACTAAGGCAACAAATGAATAAAGTCTATTTGTTTTTATTCATGGTAATTGTTATGATAGTAATAGTTCCATGACTTTTTTCTTCACTGAGGTATACATAATTGTAGTAAGACTTTGACTAAAATAAATTACATAACCTAGTTTTGATATTTATATGCCAAAAGAAAAGAACTATCAAAGAAATGACAGTCCAGGCACTTGTATAATATATTGCTTCTAGATTAAGAATATTACCATAACCATTCTTGTACTTGGAGCTCACATTGCAGAAACAAGGTATGAAATTTTGATAAATGAAATTATAGAGTTTGAATCAGAAATGGTATAAATTTGATTTGTAATTTGCTGCATCTTGAAATCACATTTCATCCATTGTATGATTTGTAAATAAATTCATTAAATGATAACAGTAAATATTAATAAGTCTGTTATGCAATATGGTCTTATAAAAAACTGTGGTGAATGAATAATATAGCAATCACACTTGATTCATGTAGTAATAAAAGCTATATTATTTGAAAAAATTTATCTGATGTAGAAATTTTACTCACATTGATGTTGCAAATCATATATATACAACATATGTTGTATATATAAAACTTATAATCTGATATGTGTTTATACTTTCACAAATTTTACACTGTTTACATGTACTGGGAAAATTCTATAAATATGTATTGCATTATTTAATGTCTAAAAGTGATGGAAATGATCAAGTACTAATACATGTCTTTGAAATAAACTACTTGAGTAAAGATATCTAATTTTTGAAATAATACAGAATATTGAATGAACTTTAGGTAACTTGCAAAAAAGTCACTGAGTTATGCACATGTACACCCAGAGCCCTAAACATGACATACTATATAGATTCAGCTTGTATGCAAAGTATGTAATTGATTTGAGTTTTTCTTGTTTGTTTTAGAAGTTCACCCTAAACTAACAGGTCATCAGATTAAAACTCAAATGTTGTGGATACCAAACATAGGGCAACATTAATTGTAGACATTCTACCTCTTATCTATATTCTCATCCTTTCAAGATCTTGGGTGAATACAAGGAATGATAATTACAGAATTTCTAATAGATGACTAAATAAAATATAAATTATAAGTGGGAAAATCGTCCTTCACAATATAAAAATCCAGTAAAGTTAGATAATACAATAGAAGGGTTTAAATCTGCATCTATTCAATATAGTTGTGTTTCTTTTATTGATTGATTAGTTGATTCATTCATTCTTTCATTTTACATCCCAATTGCAGGCCTCCTCTCCACTCAGTCCTACCCTCCCACTTTCTTACCCTTTTCCCCTTCCCCTTCTCCTCAGAAAATGAGTATCCCCCCCATCAACCCACACCTACTTATCAAGTCATAGCAGGACTAAGAGCATCCTCTCCCTCTGAGGCCAGACAAAGCAGCCCAGCTAGGGTAAAGTGATCCACAAACAGGCAACAGAGTCCATGTCAGAGACAGCATGGGCTCCACTTGCTAAGGAATCTACATGAAGACTACACACATGCCTATAAACTACATATGTGTACGGAGCCTAGGTCCAGTCCATACATACTTTTTGTTTGGTGCTTCTGTCTCCCAGGGGCCTAGGTTAGTTGACTGTGCTGGTCTTCTTGTGGAGTTCTTGTCCCCCCCAGATTCCTCTATTTCCATTCTTCTACAAGACTGTCTGAACTCCACCTAATGTTTAGCTTTGTGTAGCTTTGTTTTGATCCACTGCTGGATGCAGACTGTCTGAGGATCGTTATTCTAGTTTTCAGTCTGCAAGCCTAGCAGAGTGTCTGTCATTAATTGTTGGAGAAAGGTCTTATACCGCCCTTTCTGAGTCACTCTCTAAGGGGTTAATAAAATTTGCTGATGACCATTTAGCTGAGCAGAAAGAGTATAGGCAGAACTTCCTGGGAAAAACTTAGGAACCTTGGGTTTACACAAAGGAAGTGAGCTTCCCAGCAAGACTCATTATCAGCAGGACATCTCCATGTGAGCTCTGTGAGAGGACTCATTATCAGCAGGACATCTCCATGTGAGCTCTGTGAGCCCTGAAGGTATATTAAGCCACATGGCTGGTTGGGATTAGGAGGTAGGATTCTAATTGAGAAGTTCCCCAGCTAAGGCCTAAACATTGAAATAGGAAAAGGTCTTGGTGTGTTTCATTGTTGAGAAAAAGTCCATTGCATGTTCCAGATGTTCTGCTGTCAGGGAGTCCTGATGGGAAGCTCATTTCCTTTCTGTAAACCCAGAGTTCCTAAGATTTTCCCAGGAAGTTCTGCTTTCCTACACTCTTTCTACCCAGCTAAATGGCCATCAGTGACTTTTATTAAGCAAATGTAGAGTGAGTCACAAAGACCTTCCTCCAACAATTAGTAGTGTTAGGAGTTGGCTCTCTTCCATGGGGTGGTTCTCAAGCTGTGCCAGTCATTGGTTGGTCATTCCCTTAATCACTGCTCCATCTTTATCCCTGTGCATCTTGTAAGGCAGGGTGAATTACCAGATGAATATTTTATGGGTGGTTTGGTATCCCTCTTCCTCCACTGGAAGTCCTACCTCACATACTGTATGAGATAGCCACTTCTGTCTCTATGTTCACTGCTGCTAGGAGTCTCAGCTACAGTCACCCCATATCCTTCCACTTGTTTCAGAGATGCCCCCCCAATCGACTCCCTTCTCTCTCCCTACCCTCTCATCTCTTGCTTGGGCTTTCACCACAACTGATCTCCACCCTTGTTCCTCTCCCCACACACTCTCCTACTCAGTTCCCTCTCTTCATTCACTTCATAATTCTATTCTTTAAAACATTTCAAGTCTAAATTCCTATGAGTGACAAAAGGAGTAAGGAGTGTATACATGTCGTGAAATAAGACTATCTGATTTGTTTCTAATTTTATTAATGTATACTTGTTGAACAAAGTAGTGATTTTGAAATATTTTCATAGAAATAAGTCATGTGTTTTGTCAATATTCACCCATTTTCTCTCTCCTTTCCCCTTTCTTTTTCTTAGTAGTGTGCCTTCTCTTTCCAAGTTCTCTACCTTCTACATTCATCTCATAAATATATGAAAAAATATATATTCAACAAAAGATTCTCCTTATGAGAGAAAATGTGATGTTTGTTATTCTGAATCTTGTTTGCTTCACTTAACTTAATGATTTTTCAAATTCATCTCTATTTTCTTGAAAATGGCATAATTAATTTCAGTCTCCTTTATAACAATGTTAAATTCCACTATGTATATGTACCTTGTTTTCTTTAACCATTAATTTTTAGAGATCACCTAGAAAGTTCCACTTCTTAGATATTGTGAATAGTGTTGAAGTAAACATGGCTATGCAGATACTTCTGTGGTCAGCTGACTTACACTCCTTTATGTCTGCAGCCCTAAACAATATAGCCGGATTATATATATGGATGGTGGTTTTATTTTCAGTTTTTTGAGCAACCTCTATACTGATTTCTTCAGTAGTTTCAGCAGCTTATAATTCCACCAGCAGTGTATAGTTGTTTTTCTCTCTCTGCATTGTCACTTTCATGAATGTTGTCCATTTTCTTCATGGTAGCTGCTCTGACGAGTGAAAATGGGATCTTAAAACAGCTCTAGCTTCCATTTCTTTGAGAATATTGACTTATAATACATAATTTGTTTGGATTCTATAGGAATATATTTTTCTTTACATTGAAATGCTACTTTTAAGTTGCAAGTGTGAATGCATCTATCTGTGAATTCCTATATGTGTGGATATAGAAAGAAGATCACAGAGACCCAGTAGTATGAGATGTACAATAAGGGTATTGTCTTAAAAGTGGTTAACTTTGAAGTGTAGATCCCTTATTTCTTACTGTATATTCTTTTCGTAATTGATTATATTTTATCATATCATTCACTTCTAAAATGAAACAACAATTTATTGATTAAAAGTGATTTTAATCTAGGCAAAGACATTGCTATATAAATCAGAGTTTAAACTGAAGGTTTGGCTTTCAAAATATTAGGATTTATTTTCGCTCTAGCTTAAATCAGAAAGTAAATGAAATTTTATGTCTCAGTGCATTTAATTCTTCTGAAGAATACTAACTTAATTGTAAAACTTGTATATTTGATTTCTAGACCCAACAAGCTTAGTATTTGAAATTAAATTGTCAGATATTAGTAAGCATTATTTAGGCATACTATCTTTAGCATCTGATACTTTCTGTGCTGGGAGGTAGATGTGTATTTCTTGTTTTTAGTGTTCATTTGGTTAGTACAAATAACCATGTGGCCCCAGACCATAGCATTCATTTTATTGACTGCAATTACTAGCATGATTTTTGACATATTATTCAATGGAAAAGTATCATTTAATTGGAATGAATGTATATACTTTCACACTCTTAATAATTTTCATTTCAAATGAAATCAAACATGTCTGCTACTCTTTGAGGATCAATAATCCCCTTCTAAATAAAAGGAATAAAAGCCAAAGGTGACATGACTATATTTCATCTAGTTCCAATATGTATATTTTTTTTGTTGAATAAGAAATACAGACTTCTTTACTCATAGAAAAACTTAATGGTTGGCCATTCAGTTCTCTTAATGCCCCAAACACATAGCTGGTTTCCTTTCAGTGATTAGTTTTTGCTGAGGATATACTTGTTTATAAGGCCGTTTCTTACAAAATACAATGAGTCTGGCTTTTAGAACAGCTATTTTATAGGTTACCTGAGACTGGATAGGTTGATTTTAGCCTCTGATGTTAGACATTCTGATTTTTGTTTCTGTGTATATGTTGTTTTTACAAAGTGTCTAAGCTTTAAGCAGTATTTTAAAATAGGTTTCTAGCATTTACTATATACTTAGCAGTAGTTCAGGCAGTAAGGGGAATAAAATAATTAAACACAATAGGTATTATCAAGTAGTTTTGCATCCTTAAACATTTAGAAGGGCAAGTTCACATTTCTTTTCTAGATAACTGTTATAAGTTTTGCAAATTATAACATACTGTGATGCTATAATTTATTCTTTTTAAAGAGAAGTCTATTGTCTTCTTTGTTGTTTAGTATGTATTTTCATAAGTTATTCAACAGTGCTACTATTTAGAAGAGACACAGAATTTTCTAGAAATGTTTAGGATCATCTTCATTCTCATCTGGAGGTTAAAGCTGACATTAAGGAGAGAGGAAGGCAATATATAACTTTGAGATTGACAAAACAAATTTTTAATGTTATAGACCTTCATATATTTGGGAATTCTGACATTGTATTCATGGATCATGAATTTGTGAGTTAACTGTGATTATATTCCTATAGCAGTAGTTTGGAGACTTCAGCTTTCATGAAAATCTTCTGATGTTTATCAAAACACATTCATTGCTGGTCCATATTCTCAAGAGATTTGAGGTAAGGCTCACAGTTTGCATATTTTCAACTGTCCAAGGTGAAATACTTAAAGAGTACACAGGGTCTCTACTCTATGAGAGCTTTTTTAAAGAAATGTGGAAGGAGTCAAGGCTTGAGAAATGGCTCAGAGGGTAAGAGGACTGGTTGTTTTTCCAGAGGATGCAGGTTTTAATCTCAGGACTCACACTGCATCTCAAGACATGATGCAGACAAAACACTCATATTTACAAAAATAGTAAAATTAGTTAAAAATATATTAAAAAGAAGTTCGCAAGAAGGTGGAGGATATAGCTCACAAAACAGCAGTAATAGAAGATTGGGAATAGACATGAAATCAAGAGATATTTGAGTTCTAAGTAAAAAAAAAATTAGTAATGATATTTGACTTAATGATGAAAAAGAGAAAAAATAGTAGACTTTTGGCTAGAACCACCAATTTTCAATAAATTTCCAAAATGAGGAGTACAAAGGGAAAGCAGATAGGTACTCAGTATATGTTTTTTAGGCCTTCTAGAAAAGTGACCACACAATAAAGCTACAAGAACAGATGTATGAATATAAGAGTAGGATACATATCAAGAAAATTAGTATACATATTAATTTATTAAGCCCAATAGAGCCAAGACAGATTTCTGAAAAACATGATGGAAAATTAGATTTTTTTAAATAAAATAAGTCAGAATCAAGATATTTGGTTTCAACTGAAGTGGCATCCTAGTGTGTTCAGAAAAGAACCAATGAGCCTGAGCAGTTGAAAGCTATGCCCTAAGAATCCACAGTATAATAGATTTAAAGGAAAAATCTGTAAATTGAAAGCAAGCAAAAAAAGGGAAAATAAATAGTAGAGAGAAATCTTCAATATTGAATCCCTGGTCTATTAATAATGCAGGTACCAGTTATACCTATAAAAATGATGCCTCATAGATTTCAAGGGAATAAGTACTATTCAAAAGAGCATGTCTGATAAATATTACCATGGTAAAGATAGCATAATCTACAGTATTAGACCATATGCTGTTGAAATTGTTGTAAACAAGCAAGAGCAATATACATATGTATGCAAAATATGTATGATATACATATACCATAAATCCTAACTGAAAGCTTGGTACAAAGCATATGGCACCCTTTAAAAAATGTTTCAATCATATGAGACAGTCTATGTTCATATGATTAGCAGGATAATAATGCCATACTTCCTTTCTCATGATTTAAAACAAGACAAGAAGTAGTAACCTCTAGCAGGGAACACCAATTAGAATAATCATTATTTAGAGTATTCACAGTTCCTTTGTGAAGGACTTTTCTTTGTTAGCTGAACTAAAGCCTTGATTATAGTTATCATCTTGAGGAAATATTGACTGAGTTTAAGTTCCAAAAGAAAATTAGGAATTGGTTAATATTCACATTCACCTAGAAGTCCCTTGTGTGGAAATATACTGATTACTATAAATGAATGTAGGAAATATAATTCACTCAAAGAGATTATTAGAAATAATAAGTTTAAAATTAACCTTATTATAAAATTAACCTTATTATACAATACTTTTATATTGCATGCTGATGTCAGTTTCATGTGTTTCCCTTACCCAATTTATCACTCCCATCTCTTCTAAGAAATCTTGTCTCTTATTCTCACTTAATCACATAAGTCACTTCTGAATTTTATTATTTATTTACATTCCTCTTCTATTTCTTCTTTTTTCTCTCCCTCTCTCTCTCTCTCTCTCTCTCTCTCTCTCTCTCTCTCTGTGTGTGTGTGTGTGTGTGTGTGTGTGTGTGTGTGTGCTTGCTTATATGTACCAACAGCACTCGCGTGGAAATCAAAGGACAATTTACAACTGCTACTTCTTTCCTTCTGCCATGTGCATGCTGAGGATAGGCTTTAGTTCTGCTGGCTGAACCATCTTGCTAGCCTCCATAAGTGTGATTCTTCAAGTTCACTGCAGCTATAATTACCAGTCTCCATGTTTAAGGATATTTTGTGGCCTTGATATGTGAAGGACATCTCTTTCCAAAGGATCTAAATGATATACTATGTGTGAACAAAGTTAGGCCAAATAGCCCATTTTGAAGTTATAGATGATCAAATCCTTTCTACATATTTTTAAATGCCATATTCTTAACTTATTCAGCCTTCTTAGTTCAAATGTAAAATGTGTTGAATGTAGAATAAAATGTATTATTTAGCTAAACATGTCACAAAACCTGCCAGAACAGTTTGAGCACCTTAAATAATAAAACCACTCTTTTCTAACACTAAGGGCTAAGAAGTGTCAGTAGGCTTCATTTCCTCAGTAGCCCATCTTTTTGGGTTGCAGAATACTGCCTTCTATATTCCTGTGATCTTTATTCTGTGTCAGTCTGTATTCCTATCTTCCCATCTTATAAGGCCATCATCATTAGGGCTCACCTCAAAGACCTCATACAACTCTACTCTTTTAAAGACTCTGTCTCAATGTAAGTCATAGAAATATTCTAATGTGCTTAAGTGATTAAATATTCCAATGTATTAAAGATTCCATTCATATAGATATTATTTTGAAAATAAAACATATTTTATTTTAATAAGATTCTGAAACATAAATTACATTTTGTTAAGGTCAGCTTACCAAATTTAATACTAACATAGCTTTCATGCATATATTTAAAGTAAATATTAGTGAAAATGGTGATAAGACTTTTAAGTTAGCCATCACAGCCTTTTGAGTTAAGCTTTTGAAATAACACATCAATTTTGCTGGGGTTTAGGACTCTAACCTCTGGAGTTTTTTTTTGGGGGGGGGAAGTTCAGCCCTTAAAATGACACTATACACAAAGTAATTAGGTAAATAAACAGTTTTTTGAAAGCAAAAGAGATGAGTCTTTAAATGGAGTACGAGGAAAAGAAAAATGACTCTGGGCTTTCTCTTCAGTTACCACTCTACTCCAGATCTAATTAGGTCCCTGGAAATGGTCTTTCAATCTTCACTGCTACTAACATTCAGTTGCCTCGGATTTTGAGTCCTTTCTTTCCCCCTTGCTTTCTTTTATGCCCTCAAATAATGAGGACTGGGATAGTGTGATTGAAGTGCAAACTGATCCTTTGTGAAAGCTATAATAGCAATTTGTAGACACAAAGCACCTGAGGGCAAAGGAACAATACAGAAGTAAAGACAAAGAGAAAAGGGCAAGGGACTATGGGTCAGGTGGAGAAAAAACAAATGAAGACAGAAAAAAATTAACGATAAAAGATAGCTTGAATAGATATACAAATATGAGTAAAAGAAAACTGGATTTGGATCTCCAGCTTTGCTATTTTACTAGGTCAGCGTGCTATGGTGAAAAAAAAAAAAAAAAAGACATAGACAATGAAACCTGGAAAGGATCTGCAGGATATTTCACAACCCTTCATTTACAGATGTGGTAATCAAAATTCCAGTTGTCAATGATTCATTCAAAGAGAAGAAAATAATAATTTATAGAATATTTATATTATATTATACATATGTTATATATAATATAAATAGTATATATTATATTATACAGTTTTCTATAATTTATATAATATATAAATATAAATATATAGAATTTATAGAATGGTGAGTATTCTTAATGCAGAGCATTATACTTACTAAAATAAATATTTACAGTTTAATTCATATCTCTAATATCATCAGTAATATTAGCAGATGCTCCATTTAAGAAAAGTAAGTCATAGAAATATTCTAATGTGCTTAAGTGATTAAATATTCAAAGATATTAAAGATTATTGAAAAATATATAAATGTTATTTTGAAAGTAAAACTGATTTTATTTTAATAAGATTCTTCTACATAAATTATATTGTGTTAAGGTCAGTTTACCAAATTTTAATACCCACATAGCTTTCATGTATATATTTAAAATAAATGTTAGTGAAAGTGGTGATAAGATTTTTAACTTAGCCATCACATCCTTTTTAAGTTAAGCTTTTGAAATAATTCATCAATATTATTCTTATGAAATTCTGAAGACTAAACAATTGGAAATGTTAACTTGCAGAAAGTAGCTGAAATAGAATTCTAAGCTTCAACTGAGCATGGATAAGTAGAACAGTATTCTCAATTCTTGAAAGCTGAGGCTGA
>CAJQZJ010034635.1:283887-336674 GCA_907164525.1 Lophiomys imhausi | reverse complement strand
TGATCAACTAGTCTGTTTCTATACCAGTAACATTCTGTTTTTATTACTATTGCTCTGTAGTATAGCTTGAAATCAGGGATGGTGATACCTGCACATGTTTTTGTTTTTGTTTTTTTTTTGGTACAGGATTGATTTAGCTATTCTGAGTTTTTTTTTTTTTTTTTTTTTTGCTATTCCAAATGAAGTTGAGAATTATTCTTTCAAGGTCTCTAAAGAATTGTGTTGTTATTTTGATAGAAAGTGCATTGAATCTGCATATTGGATTTGGTACGATGGCTGTTTTTATTATATTGATCCTATTTATCCATGAGCATTGGAGATCTTTCCATCCTCTGATGTCCTCCTCAATTTCTTTCTAAATGAAAACATTGATTATTTTAAACTTTTCATTTAGAAATTTCAGGACAGGTATTGAAACTGCAACTTAGATATCAATCATATTTTTAAATAAGTATAAATTGTAATATTAGACCAGTGGAGTACCCTGCAGCCTGGTGGGAGACCAGCAGGTCTAACTTTCCTTAACTGGCAACATGACTCATCCTAAAGATAAAGCCCTGGACCAAGGGTGACCTCCACCACCTGCAACCTAAACTGTGTTAACAAATATATGCATTAATATCTATAAATTGTTTTATTAGGCTAGACTAGCAGCTGGCAGCCTGGCGGGAAGGGGGCAGGCATGACTCGCCTTAGAGGCCTGTAGGCCTGGTGGGCCAGCATGGAAGGACAGCTGCTGGATATATATTAATAGCTAGAAGCTATTATATTAGGCCAGTAGAACAGCAGGTGGCAGCCTGGCATGGTAGCTGATATGGACTGCCATGAGGCATGTGGCCAGAAGACTGTAGGCCTGTCTTAGCTAGAGGCCTGATGGCCTTTCAACCTAAAACAGAAGGTAGCCCTTTCTCCAATAATTAAATACACCACGACCTTTTAATGTTTCAATGCATAGTCCTTAGTTCGGCAGACTCTCAACTAGCTCACCTAAATTAATCCCAGACCACCTAATCCCAACCAGCCATGTGACTTGCTGTACCTTCTAGAGCTCTCAGGCACATCTATCTGCTTCCATGTCTCCTTGTGGAGAGCTTCTTTTGTGTAAAACCCAGGGTTCCTTTCTTAGTCACAGGAAGTCCCACCTTCCTATACTCCTTCTGTCCAATTATCTGGTCATCAGCAACTTTTATTAACCAATCAGAGAGTGCCTCAGAAAGGGCATTAACCAGATCTCTGAGCACTGCAATCAGCCTCTGAGAGCCAATATATTAGTCCTTCCTATAGCAAAGTATCATACTTATCTAACTTTCTTGAAAACATGTGTTTACTTCCCATATAAGCATAGATTGTAGTTCATTTCATTTACAATACTGTTGAGGCACATCTGTTATCTGTGGCATTGAATATATACTTTTATTCTGCCCCCCTCCGAGTACATGATGGTAGAAATAATACTTTTTAAGTTCTACAGAATATAGTATTTGAAAATTTCAAAGATAGGCATGGAAGGAAAGTCTACGTACCTGTAACTGAAGCTAAATATTAGAGGACATTGCTGAGACTGAAGCAGAAGTTCAATAAGGAGAACCACAATTATTTGGCAGTTAGTGGTTGGTAAATTATTAGAGATAGGGAAAAAGGAATAGCAAACACCATGATAGATGTAATCCTGAAAGACTGTTTTATGTAACATTAATTATTTCATGTGGGCCCCTTCTGCACCCCTCCTCCAAGGAATGTTGTAGTCCTGTAACTTAGGCAAATGCTACTTTCTACATACATCCTTTCTTTACAGTTTCAGTGTGCCAAGCATATTGACGTGATTGATAATCCTTCCAGTTAGAAAATCAAAGAGTGATAGAGAAGGATGCACAAAATTTCCTTGTGATTCCCCATGCATTCATGGATCCACGTGTGTGTGCACATGAGCACATACACACACACACACACACACACACACACACACACACAGTTACACACCATACCACACCAAAATACACACATATATACAGTTTATCAGTCCAGATATTTGGTAAGATGAAATTATCAAAAGCAAAACAAAACAAATAAACCAAAAGAATAAGAAGAGGATCAAACTTGCAGGGAATACAACAGTCCTTTTAGAAATTAATTTATAATTGTTGAAAAACATAGGCAGGTTGATGACATAATGGGTTGATAATGCAGGCTTTTATGGTGACAAGATAAATCTTTTTTAAAAAATTAGACATATGCAGAAATGTTTGTGAATCATCCACCCGGAGCTGATTGTCAAAATTATTGAAAATACATGATTCTTAAATGAGGGAATGTGCAATAAATTAAAGGATATGAGAATCCTAGGGGAAATATGAAGATGAAATGGGAAATATGCCCCTTTCAGCCCTTCTATCCAGATCACAAGGAAATAATCTTTAGAAGACAAATAATGATGTACAGAGTTTAAACAACCTTGTCAATGGCCTATAACTATTAAGTTCAATAAATGAAATTTTCAGCTTATTTTACAACATAATCTTGCGTTTGAATGAGTATGCTATGTGCAGGCATACACACCATACACATAAAAATTGTGAACTTCCAAAAAAATTTAAATTTAAATATTTCCTAGAAGCAAATTAGCCATATGATTCTGTAGGATTGCTTTATTTATTTTATTTTAAAGTACAATGGCCTGAGAGAAAGCTATAGTAGCTTATCTCTGTCAAGCAGTGTCCTTATTCACAAGAGACACTTCATTAAAAACCAGACTAACCCTTCTATAATACAGACTCACTGAGAACAAGCACTTGCAATTCCATCTGCCATATTGAACTATTGAGAATAATGGGAATAAAATAAAAATAGGACCAAAAATGCCAATAATTTTCTTCCATTATTATTTTTTTATTCCAGGCACTTGAAATCACTTTTATAAGGACACACTGACTTATGCACTTTTTAGATTATTACACCGCATATGAATTATTGTAGAGATAAAAATAGCAATTTAAGATTTGATTTTGCTTCTGTTTGACTTAGATTGCTTTACAATTTATAATGAATGAAGTCTATATTTCTAAAACAGATTTCACATATAAAAGCTCATGACAGTTTAAAACAAAATGTCATAATAATCTCTCCTTTTTTCACTGTTTTTATAGCAATGCCTAAGTATATAATATAAGTCTGAGTATGTAGTTTTCAAATTACATGTTGCTGTGAAGAGAAGGTAAGGTCTAATGTAGAATAATTTCTTTCATTAAAACTCAGTTTGGCACCTGGAAATTCTGTACTCCCAGTGAGATTATGCTAGCACAAACACTTCATGTATAAGTTCTTTGTGACATTACCTTTCTATACAAGCATTCAGCAAAAACAGTGTGATACATTCCATTGAGAATGAGACTCCCCTCTACCACACTCCATTTAAATTGTCAAAACAAAATAGTTTGTTTCTTCTTTTGTACATTCATTGTATTGCTTAACATTTTTACAACAGTAATTTACATTCACCTCATTGTTAATACAATGGTAGTAAAAGAGAAGATTTATAGGCTTAATGAAATAAGGAAAACAATCTAAATGAAATGACTCTATGGCTTTTTTCCTGGAAGCAGCTGCATCATTTCCCTCCAATCCCCTCCCCTCTCCTAGCCCTCCCCTCCCTTTTTTTCTTTCTTCTCTAGTGGATATATTAATATGAGGAAATTGTCATGGCTTCAAGGTCCAGAGATAATTAATGTTAAATGTATGTGTGATATGTACATGATGTATGTATTAATAAATGATTAGAGACATGGACAGAAAGTCACAAACATGAAAACCAGAACTTAGAATTTGAAAGGTTGAAACAGGAAAATCGCAAATTCTAGGCTGCCTTGGATATAGCAAGACCCAGTCAGAAAAAAAAAAAAAAAAGCCAAAACAACAACAACAATAGAACAATGAAAGAAACAAAAGAAAAAAATAAGGTTGTGTGTGTGTGTGTGTATGTATTATATATAAATATATATAATATATACACACACACACACACATGTAAAGACAAAGAAAAAGAAGGAGTGGGAGAGCAGGGGAAGAGTTGGAGGAAGGTCAGGAAAAGGAGAGGATGTAAATAAAATACAAATACATGGATTGAACTGGTTGTTCAATGAACAGAGGAAGGCCTGCAGAGAGTACAGTCTCTAGGCAAGCATTTGGTACCCTGGGGAAGGTTTGGAAGAACTATAACTTGTGCACACACACTTGTAACACTGTTGAGTTCTGACTGATTTCCAACCCCAAACTCCAAAATAGCTACATTTCATTCTTGTGTAGTGGCAGCCAGATGCACAGCTGGATGGGGACTAGCAATCTTCTCCCTTGGTTTTACAAATAGCTAAAAGTTGGTGGGCTTGGGTGTGCACCTGTTGAGACAGCAAGTGCCAAATTTAGTTGTCACCACTCCTAAAAGTAATTTCAGACTTTTATTCCACTGGATCATCAGACATTGCTCTTCTCTCTTAAATTGTTCTCTTTGTAAAAGCACATGACAGTGTTACCACATATAAACTGAGTAGTGAGGGCACATATGTGGTAGAATAATTGACACCAAAACATTTGTTAAATCATTAAAACAGCATCACCCTTATTTAAGTGACTGAACCTGTCAGGGTTCAGCCTTTGACATCCACAAAACCACTGAGAGTATGTAGTCGGAGATAGGGCTCAGTCACACCTCTCAGAGAATGAGGTCTTTCAGAAACCTAAATTTGGGGGGGTTGCAAGAGGCAGCCAATAATGCTGGTTAGTTCAGAAAAGAGAAAGGAGAAAGGGAAAAATGATCTAATCTCTATGCCTCAGGAAGGCCTCTCTGCAAAGTGATTGGAGAAGTTTAAAGGGACCCCCTTGCTTTCTTTATGGTCTTAAGCAGCCTTTGATAGAAATCACAGGGTTTTAAACATAGCCCTTTGTGCTGTAAATTAATGATAAGGCAGGCTAGCCACTAGCCTGCTAGGAAGCAGGCTAGCTTCTGGGAGTTCAGCAGGCTAGATTACTCCTTGGCTGGATTTGCTAAGAATCTATTGTTGGGAGTCTGAGCATAACACCTGGTTAATAAGTTATATGGGAATAATAAAAGAGAGGGATGAGAACAGAGGTACTCTCTCACATACACTTACACCAGAAAGAAAAATCGGATGAAGCTCGGAGGCAATGACAATTTTAATGTGGTGACCATTCTTTTTATACTATGAGCAAGGACTCTACATCAAAGGAAGAATTATCTCATAGTTCAAAGGCATGCATCACAAGGACAGGAAAAATCAATGCAATAGGAGGGCACTTATCAATCACATATTTAGACACTCAGTTAAGCATTGCTTTTCTATATACAAGTTAAGTTTAAGAGGACAGTATATTAAGTCAAACCTGGCAAGGTATAAGGAATTACAACAAAACAGTTTGTGTATTTTGTCATTATGATTTATGCTAAATTTAGGCATTTCTTGGTAACCTCATTATCTCTTTAGTTTATGGGGAGTATAGGATCCTTAATTGGTTTTATGGCACACCTGGAGTTTGGTCTTATCACCTCTAGAGTAAAAGCTTATCTGAAGTCATAAATCTATGTCAGGCCTGTCTCCTAATGAGATACACAATGTTTGGGAAGAGGATTTAGTATATACAGCTGTATGTTTTCTATCAACTATCTAACTTCTTTAACTTCTACAATAGTTTGGACTGAGTCAGGCAGTTTATAAAACTCTTATCAGGAATAATAATATCATCTTTGTAGGACTCTGTGTGAAGTCTGGCCAAACAAGAAGAGTGGCAATTAGCAATAAGGGAATCTGCACTCCATGTCAGGAATAAAAGATGAAAAGAAAAGCTGGGTGTTAGCAAGAAGCAACTCTGGGGTGCATCTTCAGCATAGATTTTGCAAAACCAAAATGCCAGATAGCTTTTTAGGAAACTTACATGTTTATGGAACCCCTTTCTCAGAGAGGGTCTGACACTGCTTGAAGACTGTATGTTAAGGGCCTAAGAATAGCAGATGGACATGAAGGAAGGAGCTTCAAGAGCATTTGGCTTCTGACATGAACCAAATTTTGTTTCTTTTAAAATAATTTTATTGAACTTAGTAAAGTTCAAATTCATTTGTGTTATTGTTTAAGGAATCCTTGTGTCCCACAAATATAAAGATACATGGTTGTTCCTTTCAGCATTGTACATTAATTCACTCAATGTCTATTCTATTATAGAAGATGTTGCTTTAAACTAAAATGTGAATATATATATATATAGCCAACAAACTAATTCCTAGTATTCCTAGTTTTACTTACAAGCAACTGAGTTAGGGCTTAGGATTCATGTTAAAGGATAGTCAGCATGTGCCATAGACTCTAGCCTTTTTAAAAACACTAGTGTTAAGTTTATGAAAGTATTTAATCACAAAAGTTCACTTTTCACAAGTTTGTTTTCTATGGCACTTCCATCCTTTCAAACTAGTCAAATGAATTAAAATACACATACTACCTATTGCAACTTGTAAATGTATTATTAGTATGACAGTGATATCCTTATATAAATGAGAAAAATAATCATTGTACAATACTTATTACAGTGTTTTCCCTTTTTCTTTTTGTTTGCTAATATTAGAATAGCATGTGATTAAAGCACCTTTCATAAGTTTGCCAATGTAACAAAAATTTCCCCAAAAGCCAGCTACAACTTGAAAGATCTTAATATGACAAAACCTGGAAGCAGGTAAGTCGACAGCCTAGCTCTGCCAAGACAGGGTAGGTAAGTCCTTCATAACCCCTGCTCTACAATCAATATCTGTCAGAGAAACGGGGCCAAATGACTGAAGATCGATGCTGTAATGTATGGAGAGAAAATGGGAACTGTCCAGGCAGCCACTTAGGTATGTCATTTCTTAGTTTGGGAAGCTGCAGGCCCTGTACTTCCTATAAAATAAGATATATTTATCCCTCTCAGGTCTCTGAGGTGGTTGAAGAACAGATAGATAGAGTCTCATAATTAAATTTTGAGTTGTTTAGGAGTCAAGAGAGTGTTATAGATCTAAGAAGATACTTTTAAAATTGTGTTGCAAGTTAGTATGAATGTTGAGTCAGATATAGAACTTTAAACTCATGGGGATGGTTAGATAGTAGAATGTTAAAATCAGGTACCAAATACATATGGACTGGACATTGGGAATGTATGTTAAGCCATATAACCCTCATAACTGTGGCCTAATTACCTCTGTTGTACTGTATTGTATTTATTATTATAAGAGAAAGAGCCATTTGTTGGACTGAAAGGGGAAACTGTAGGGGGAAATAAGATATACCTTAAACTTAAAAGAAAAAAAAAAAGGGAAGAGGATGGGGGGTTGAGGGTGGGACTGGAGGAGGAATAGGGAGGGGACTGCAATTGAGATGTAACTTGAAGAAATAAAAAATAAAGGAAAAAAAAAAGAAAAGAGCCCAGTATTTCTTAACACATAGAAATAACAACCTTTTTCTATTCTATGATAATATCAACAATACAACTTCTGTTTTAGATAGTGTTTCTTGTTTTGTTTTGTGATATTTTTCCTGTGTTACAATCATATATTTTGGAATTGCTGGTATGATTTGCTGACAGTTTTCCATAGCAATCAGTGGATTTGCTGTAAATAGAGTCTGATGATTGCATCTGGAGTATATACATTATAAATACTTCACAGTTCTTGCTCATAGATAAGTGGAGAAATATTTCACCAGATGGTTAATCTATCTATCTATCTATCTATCTTCCTTACCAAAAGTGACCTGCAAGGTTAACCAAGTATCAAAAGTATTAAATTGACACTCAAAAGTAGACTCTTATAAAGGTTAAAAGTGAGCTAAGGCCCTAAGAATATTTTAAATGACTTTTACATAAAAATTTCCAGTGCATCTGTAGATCAATGTTCTTACTGACAGAATTATATTTTTGTAAGCATTTTGTCCATTATTGATTAATATTTTGAACACAAATTGAAAGAGTAAAATTTTAGCATTTATTTTGTGCCATATCCTGTGGTGAAAGCTTTATATACCTTTTTAAAATAAGTTTAATTTCTCTCTCTTTCTCTCCCTCTCTCTCTCTCTCTTTCTGTGTATGTGTATGTGTGCATATGTACATGTGTATGTATGTGTATGCAAATGTAGAGATCAAGTGACACTTGGAGTCATTTCTCTCCTTCCACCTTTAGTTTCCCAGAATGGAAATCAGGTTGTCAGGATTTTGAGACAAATAATATTTTATGTAATTGACAGCTGAACAATCTCACTAGCTTTGGGATGTTTGTTGTTTTGGTTGATCTCTTAGTTAGGGTTTTATTGCTATGAAGAGACACCACAACTATGGGAACTCTTGTAAAGGAAACCATTTAATTTGGGTTGGTTTATAGGTTCAGAATTTAGTCCCTTATTGTCATGCCAAGAAGCAAGGTGTTATGCAGGCAGACATGGTACTAGAGAAGGAGCTGAGAGTACAACTTGATCTGCTGGAAGTAAGAAGAGAGACTGCCACTGAGCCTGGCTTGGGCTCCTTAAAACTCAAAGCCCACTTCCTGTGACAGACTTCCTCCAACAAGGCCATACTTCCTAATAGTGCCACTCCCTATGTGCCAAGCATTCAAACACATGAGTCTATGGGGACTACTCCTTTTCAATCCACCACAGTTAGTTTGGCTTGGTTTTTCTTCTTTCTGTTTGTTATGATAAGTTATGTTATGCTACGTTATGTTATGTTATGATTTGTTCCTAAAATTAGTGTACAAAATACAAGGTTACATTTTGGCATTTTCTTACACATTTTGTTTTCTTGTTCTTCCTCCCTTACTCATGTTTTATGTCACCTGTCTATGCCCATGCTCTTTTTCATCCCATTTTGTTTTCAAGACAGAGGTGTTATCTGCCTTTTTCAAGTAAACGTATATAACAAACCTTTTAAGTAACTAAAATAATTCCTCTTTTCCAAGAAGAAGAGTTGAGAGTTAGAGCTAGATTTCAAACCCAAAGTTTCTTGGCTTCTCCAGTGATTGCCCCTCTTTAGGATCACTGTTCACCTACACAAGTGTTTACTAGCTTGCTCTGTAATTGCTTATGTTATAGTCAATTTCCTATAGTTTGATTGTAGAATGGCATGTATTGAGTGACTAGAGACTATTCATACTTTCCATAGTTTTCATATTTATGGATACAAAACTAAGTAGAATCTAAATTACTTTTAATTATTTAAATTTATTGAAATTGATAATTGATTTAAATGTCCTTTGTCAACATCAAAATCAATTAATTAGGTTTGGGAATTTCAGATGTAGGCAAAAACTATCGATTTGGAGACTAACTTTCATAGTTTTCAAAGAGGAAACTGAATTTCTAAAAGCTTAAATGACTGGATGATTTTCTCTCTTTATCAGTTACATCATTGGAATATATAAGTTATTATTTTAAAATAAGAGTGTATTCTCCACCCCCTCCTCTCTCTCTCCCTCTAACTCTCTCTTTCTGTATGAAAGCTGGGGATGTTGTTGTGAAGGTGCACATGCCCTGCTGCACATGGAGAGGTCAGAGGACAAAACTAGTTGTTGGTCCTTGTCTTCATCTTTGTTTGGTATAAGGTCTCTAAGTGTTTGTTGCGGCGCGTGGCGCTTTACCTGGTCTGTAAACTTCAAAGGTCCCTCCCATATTTACCTTTTATCTAACCTTGGAAACATAGGGTTTACAGAAGCATACTACTGAGTGTGGCTTTGTGTGTGTTCTGGGGATCAAAAATCAGATCCTCATTCTTGTGTGGGAATTGCTTTGCACACTGTGCCATCTCCCGGCTCTGCTACCACTTCTTATTCTTCATCAACATAAATACAAACACATCCATATGTGTATGTCAGGATTACCTCATTTCTAAATATTATACATGGCCAAATTTAACAAAATGAGAGAGAGAGAGAGAGAGAGAGACGAGGGACCTCAGATGAACTTCTAAGTCTCTCTTACCTCCTCACTAATTTTAAAGATTTTCTTTGTAACTCTTTCTTAACATGATTAGCTTCATATTTACACTAGTATATTATTTTCAAAATTATTTTTACCATACCTCAATATTTCTACACTGACTCAGTCTGCCTAGCCAACCTGGTTTGGGGATTCACTTATTTCCCGCTCATCAGTACCAGTGTCAGCATTACTGACACAAAACATTGGTCTCCTATTTTGTATGTCTAAACTCATGCCCTCATGCTTGTGTAACAAGCACTTTCCACACTGAGCCATATTCCAGCCCCGTGTTATTATGCTGTTGTTAGCACATCTCCAACAGAAAATAACACTTTTCTTTCTTGTGGAAAACTAACATTACTTCCGATTAACAGGATTTGGAAATGTGATCTGATTAGAAAAGGTCTGTCAAATGCCCTCTCTTGGTATGGAAGCCTACTAAACATTTCTAGGAAAAAAAAAAAAGAACTAAGAAATGACTGTGGATGAATAGGTTCAGGTAAACAGACTAAATAAAGAAGACAAATGAAAAGCATAGTAAACAACAAAACTCTATTAAATGCATACATTTTGTGGTGAGTCCAGTAACTGCAAATAGATACCTGTCAACAATGTTGTTTTAGACCAAGAATTTAAGAAGATGTTTCATTCGTAAGGCAAATATTGGAGACAGAAATTTGCATAAACAATACTATATTTGTTTTCCCTTCGAAAATGTGAGATAAATGTGATCACCTCAGGAGACCTGTTCATTTGTTTATGATTTAGATGTTTATCCACAAGATGTGGCCCCTCAAAACAGTGTACAAACCAGAAGCATGATGTGGTGCTTCTCTTAAGTTCAGGTCGATTTCTAAGGTTGCACTTCTTTTATCATGCTTATTGACTTTATTTTCCACTGCTAAGTTATTTTAGTATCTTTGCATTATATACTACCTCACACTCAGTTTTGTTCATCAGTGTAGGGGGCTAGTGTAGTGCCAATTCCACAGTGCTCTAATCTTTTTCTTCTTGTAAGGCTGTAGTTCTGAACAGCTAAATTAAAATCTATAATTCAGTAACTAACACTAGTCCCTAGTCTCTCTCTCTCTCTCTCTCTGTCTCTCTGTCTCTGTCTCTGATTTTGGTAAATTTGGCCATGTATAACATTTAGAAATGAGGTCATCCTGAGACATATGGATGTATTTGTATTTATGTAGATGAAGCATAAGAAGTAGGAGCAGAGCCCTGAGATAGCTCAGTTTGCAAAGCAATTGCTCCATTAAAATGTTCATGCTTTCGTAATATACATTTGTCATCTGATTTCAAATATATGTGGTCTTATGCCTTCTATTTTAGACATTGTCAAGTTTGATTTCTACAACAATTTCTGAAGTTGACTTTTCTCAGTCCATTACAATTCTAATGAGATACATAGGCTACATATTAAAGCTAGAAGCATCTCCTAAAGAACAATCACTGTTCTTATTTCAGGATTATCAGTGTCAAACAAATCAGCAAAAACACCTTTTGGCTATGTGAATGTCCAGTGACTGACCTTGAGTTGAAACCTCTCTGCCTGTATCTTTTTATTTATTTATTTTTATGTTTATTTATTACTTCAGGTTACATCGCCACCACAGTGTCCTCTTTCCACCCCTCCCAGTCCCTCCCTCCCACCCTCTACCCCCTAACCCTTCTATTCCACTCCTCTGGAATGGAGTGTCCCTACATAACAGTCGCCTGCCCCAGTTCAGCAGTCATATGAGGGCCAAGAGCCTCCTCATACACTGGGGGCCTACAAGGCAGCACCACTAGGGAAAAGTGTCTCATTGACATGAAACAAAGTCTATGTTCCTGTTCCCTTTGGTGTATTGGTTGTAGGATAGTTATCCTGTACTATATGGCTAAAATCTGATTATCTTGATACTCTCACTCAACAATCTTTTTTGTATCCCAATGTAACAGAAACTTGACATTCAGAAACACTAGAGCCTCTGAAGGTGAGAGAGAGAGAGAGAGAGAGAGAGAGAGAGACAGAGAGAGAGAGAGAGAGAGAGAGAGAGAGAGAGAGAGAGAGAGAGAGAGAGAGAGAGAGAATAAGAACTTTTCAAAGAAATGTCGCAGTAAATTTCGATGATACTTTCCTGTAGGTAGCAAGGGAATGTGAAGTCCTGGTTGGATATGTGTTCTTGACATGGGCTGGCTCTGTCAAGAAGTCCAATTCCTCAGATCCATGGAAGTGACAAAGCCTTCTCTAGGTGAAGCTCAGAGGGATGGCAAAGCCTTCCTCTGGTGAGAATGTGGGTGTTGACAATAATGCCACTGTCTTGTTCAACTGTATATATTAAATACCCTGAACTTCCAGGGTGCTGCAGAGTCTCCATCAGAGAAGTTAGACAGCCTTATTCCAGATTTATGCATGTGAGTCTGTGTGTGTGATTTCTTCATTCCCTTGCTGCCCCATGAGGTCAATCCCTGGACCTCTGCAGAGCAAGGCACACTTCAAAACAAAGAAGCAGATTTTTATTATTACATAGAGGTCCAAAAAATTAATTTTTCTTGTGTAATGAAACTCTTCTACTCATTTCAAATACTTTATGAACTTTTGTCACATTTGTATTTAATATATTTACACACTCGTTATCTTAACAATAGATATTTTGACTATACTCTTTATTCAAATTTAGAAAAATTTAAGATGTAACGCAAAGGGATCATGGTAAACAGTTTATGTCTTAAACATGAAAAAGGGACTGCATTGGTTGCAATTGGGTTAGAATTTATGCAACAAATAAATGAATAAATAAATAAATAAATAATAAAGAGATATTTACTGCTCTCACTTTAGAGATCCAGTTGTAAGCAGTACATGACTGGCAGATCAGAGCCATGGCTCATTATGGTCAGGCACACAGGTGGATCCTTCTGTATCCAGTACTGCCTTATTGTGTGATATGGCTGTAGACTTCCAGCATCTTTCCTAGTTATAAGGAGAAGGAACCCAGCAGAACAAAAGAACATCTTTCCAAAGCTTTTGAGCTGGCTTCTTATGAGCAACTTGACTTCAAATCCCAATAGATACTGACTTTTCATTTCCCTTGTATTTGCCTGTCAAAATCTGCTACTTTCTTCTTTTATAGCAATTGGTGTTGAGAGCTTTTTTCCCAATTGATACTCCCAATAATTTTTATTATAGTTAGCTTTCCTGGGGGGTATATTTCATTGCCACTAAGTTTTTAGCATATATACATGGATTTTTACAAAATTCCACTTTGAGCTCCTTGATGAAATTAATGTATTTCACAATATCCAATAATCCTTTGACTCAATTATCCAATGATATATATTATATATAGATATGCAATTTTAATACCAGAAGAGTAAAGAACTGTAAAACATTTCCCTCTATTATTAGCAGAAATATTCAGTTATTGTAGATAAATATGTTCTAGAGATGCACTATATAACATCATGCTTGTTATAACTGAGAACACTATATACACTTAATCATTAAGAAGGCACCGGTCCTGATAATTCCTCTTAGTGCAGTAACATATAACTTGATGTTTTTGACACCTTCAATTTGTTTTCTTTGCTGAGTCTAGTGGGTACTACCTGAATGTGTTTCAATGTATCAAGGTGGCTATCCTGTTGTTACTAGCTCCTTATCACTATTTCCTTCTCTGGAGGGTTACCTTGTACCTAAAAGTAGCTAGAGTCCGGGAGCTCAGTGTCTCCTATTCCAAGTTAATTTGACTATAATTGCTGGAAAATATGTAAATGTAAATGCTCAAAACCTTTGCTATATGGGATAACAAATACAGTACCAGTGTTTTGTCATTTAGAGCTCCCTTTGATATTAAGTTGAAATTAATGTCTTTTTCTCTTCATTTCTTTCTCTCTCTTTTTTTTTTTTACTATGGGAAGAGTTATTTTATTAGGATGTTCCTTGAATTCTGGGTATTGCATTTTTAACGTTTATTTATTAATTAAAGTTACATCTCGATCACAGCCCCTTCCCTCCTCCCCTCCCAGTCCCTCCCTCCCACCCTGTTCCCCCTCTCCCTCATATCCTTCACCTAGGGTGAGGGGAGCCCCTCACATATCAATCCTTCTCAGTTCATCAGTCACATGTAGGCTAAGAACTTCCTCTTGCTCTGGGGCCCCACAGCTTATCTACCATAAAGTGTCCCACTTACAAGCAACAGAGTCCTTGACAGAGACCACCCCACCCTCTACTTGCTAAGGTATCTGTATGAAGATCTAATTGCCTATCATCTATATTTGTATAGAGGGGTCTAGGTCTTGTATAAACTCTTTTTCTTTTTTGGTTAGTGCTTCAGTCACTCTAAGCCTCTAGGGGCCTAGGTTTGTTGGTTCAGTTGATCTTCATGACACTGAGGTGACAAGAAATTAATTTCTTACTGTAATCAGATTATTATTTAGTTTCTCTCTTCCCTCCACTATTCCTTTTGGGCACATCCTTAACAATATCACTTTTACAAGTAGCCCTGTCAGGCTCTGCTTGAAGAACCTCTGACCTACATATTGATTCTATACAGAAATTGAATACCAACCATTCTTATTATTTATTGTATTTTAAGCAGTGAACTCTCCTTTCATTTATCTCAGAAATGGAGAAGAGAGAGAAGTATTTTACTTTGTATTTGACAAATAAGGGGAATTATTAAAACTTCTTTTCTATATCTCATTCCCTTTTTGTTTTGTTTTGTTTTACTGTTGACTGGACTGATGGTTCATTCCTATTTTAAATATCTGTGATTTTAAACTGTGTTCCATAATCTAGATAATGTCTAGAAAGCAAAAAACATTTCCATAGCCTGTGCGGATGCTCAAAATGCAACCATCATCTTAATTTGGTCTATTAAAAGTTATGTGCTTTCCTTGATAATCTCTCAATGGCCTCAAAAATATCTCTGCTCACTGTTAAGAAACTACACAGAGTCAAAGAGAAAGAAGAAAGAAGTTACAGTAGCCATTCTACACGTGACATCTCTGTATATGTATTTATCAAAGAAACACATGAAATGGAGAATCCAGGAGACATGAAGCTATTGATATTTGTGCAGGCAAGTTTTGTAAGGACAAGAATTTGTTAGATATGGGTAGGTGATACAAATTTAGAAGGGATCATATATGTTCATAAGAAATATATCTTATCCTTATCGGATATATTCATTATAAATATATATGCAAAGAAATTGCTACGCTTATTTTTACTTACAAATGCTATATTATAGTAGCATGTAAAACATGCATATGTATACAATCAAACATATACACGTAAATAAATAGCATCTTGTGGCTAGAGAGATAGCCCACTGTCTGTTGTACTGGAGGATCCAGGTTTAATTGCATCTCACATATGTCTGTAACTTTAGTTCCAGGTGATCCTCTTCTGGCCTCTGTGAACACCAGGTACATACATAGTGCGTAGGCAAATGAGCAAAATACCCATACACATTAAATTAAAATTAAAGAGAAATTTCACTGCTTTGTAATTTTGTTTTGTTACTGACACAACACTGTGTGAACTTGTGTTGTTTATCTGAGTTTCAATTTATATAAGTACCATTCTGACACAGGGGGATTTTTAGGACACAAACCTCTTGACATCCTGAATTATTCAAGTGTAATTCAGAAACAGAAACCTCCAGATAAGATATCTAGGAGCTAAAAACGTGCAGTATAGAAACTAACTATGTAACATGGATTCATGTAAAGGTAGGTAATAGAGCTATTTGAATACAAGAACCTTTGAAGACGTTAACATGGGCATGGAATAAGGGTTGATGTGAGCTGAACATTTTAAAATTCAGAAGAATCAGAGAAGTAGACTGATAGGTTTGACATACAGTGTTGAAAGCTGCACCTTACTTCCAGATGGTGTTCACGAAGCAATAGATGAATAAACAATAGAAGGAATATTGATTTAAAATGGATTAATGGAGGTAAAATGAGAGATCGAATGGTAGTAGCTTTAGAAAAGCTAAATATGTGGACAACATAAAATAGGTAGTGAGTCAGGTACAGAAAATGGAACCATGGAAAATAATAAGTCAACATCAGCACTCAATATTCTGCAATTCTTATAGCTCTTAAACCTTATGCAATCCCTGCCAACAATTCATGCATAAAATGGAAACCAAGGAGATGTTAAATAATGTGCTGTAGTCTGATATTTGTACAGCAGAAACATTCCAAACTCAGCATATAGGTGGCTTAATAGTTAATATTCAAGCTTGATATGATTTCTCATTGGATGGTGATCTATAAAGAAAAGCATTGTGTGTTGTTTTTACTGTGTATGGTTGTGTTATTTAATGACTCATTGCAATATTTGATTATAATGAGTCTGACACAGTTAAGCTCTTAGTGAATGTTAGCATTTCTCCTGTTGCCGTTTCTTTTTCCTATGCAAACAATTCTTTTGGAAAGCATAATATGACTGGTTTCAATTCTGCCATTTGCTATTTTTCATGAGTATTGATATGTATCTCTATATCCCTGTTCCTTAGCTTCATCAGATTAGAAATGCTGGAAAAATAGTTTTCCGTACTCCCTGGTTGCTGTGAGACTTACATTAGATAGCAAACGGAAAATATGCACACACACACACACACACACACACACACACACACACACACACACACATACTTGATATGCAGTATGAATTTACTAACATCACAAATTTGACTATCATTTTTATGTTTTTCACATGAAGCTTAACTGCAAAGCTGAGCAGAAGCAGTATTTATTCACTTGAAATAGGAGATAACATGACTTCCTGTTACATCAGCAAGCCTAAATGAGTATAAATGTGTTTTTCATAACTAATAGGAAGCTTATCCACACTTCAAACTCTAATATATCTGATGCTAAAGTCAATATTTCCACCTCATTGTACTCATTTTCAGAAAAATGAGAATAATTTTCCCTAAAGTCATAATAATGACTTGAATATTGAATCATATAACTATAAATGCAAAGATTGCAATAGGCACTGAACTTATTCCTTCTACCCTAGGCAAAGTATAGTTTGTTTCATTTATATTTTTAGAAGGCCCTGTATTATCACTTAAGTGCTTTTGGCATAATACAACTAAATAGAGCCGGTATTACTGATTACAGCAGCCATTTTGAATTCTGTGTTAATTCTAGCACTTTGTAAAACTTAGATTTTTCAGTTTTCTTCAAATCATTGCAGATCCTTCAGTCACCCTCATGTGGAACTACTTCAATGCTACAGAATGTGGACTGCTTTCCAGTTATTTTGCATGCAGAGTGGCAGTGTCTCAGAACTTTCAGAAGAGTAAAAGAACACAATCATTACCTGTCCCATTACCAAAATCAGATTGATGTTTGAATGGTCTGATGACCCAAACAGCAATGACTCTGATATACTGGAGTGGACATGCTTCATTTTGTTTTCAATAACTCCCAAAATACAGACCAATAAACTCCAAGAACTATGTGGGATGCTTTATAGCCTTTGGGGATGGGGCAGATGAGAAACACAGCTAAGTTATCATCCCTGTGGGCCCTCATCAATTTTTCAATGCAATGGGTGAAAAATTGGGACAACTGAGTTGCAATTGATATTTTGCCCCCTACTTTAATCTGTTTAGGGAATGTGTCTGCAATCTGAAGGTACATGATTCAAAGCTTCACAGTTTGCAAATAATTGTCCTTGTGTTTTCAAGAAATGAATGTGCATGAATTTTATGATAGGACATTGCATTAGTCTCTTCTCAGTTGTTATATATAATACGTGAGGCTAGATATTTAATAAAGAAAAGAAAAGATATTTATATACTCATAGTTTTAGAAGTTTATCAGCATTGTATCTATGTTCTGGTGAGTGGTTGTCTAGTCCATCACAACATGTCAGATGCATTAGGACAGGAGCACATCCATGGAAGACATGTCACATGAAAAAAGAAGTGAGAAAAAGAAACTGAGCCAGCCTTGCTGATTTATTACAACACACTCAAAGAAATTTACCAAAGTCATATGAGATTTGTATTAACTCCTTCTGTTCTTTAATGATCTAATTACTTTATACTAAGTGTCCATTTTTAAGAGTTCCACCACTCCTCAACATTGCCTTACTTGGGGACCAACGTTCAATCATTCTATCCCAATCTATTGCTCCATAACTTTTTACTGAATATCTCAGACAGTATCTGTATGCTGGTCAGTTAACTTTATTTTGACTCCATGTCCCCATTGATGAAAGTTCAAAGATGGATGGAATATTAATATGCATCATGGCAAACATTCATCTATTTCTTCCCCTGGTATAAATGAATTAAGATCTATTGTACTTCTTTTGAAAGGTTGTCAATCTCTGCCTTGGGCTTTTGAATAGTTATAGTGGAAACTGTGAATTAGATGGAGAACAGATTTATGCCAGAGAAAACTTCAGAAAAGATTGTGATAGTGATAACATTTCCCCTAAATTACCATAACTTCAGTGGACAGGAAAGCATCATATTCAATAATGATTTAATGAATAAAACTATTTAACACTAGAGTTCTCTCATTTTTTTACCTTATAGTTCAGATTTTTAGTGTTTACAATTTTGTGTTAGGTGCATATTTTGGTTGCCTTAAAATGCATGAGAGAAACACCTAGAATTCCAAGATCTTGGTGGCTTTATTGAGAATGTTAGCTCAGAATTGGGTATCTATACACTCTTTCCCTGTCCATGAAATGGGTAAGCAAAAAAAAAAAAAAAAAAAAAATCTGTCACAAGGAACAAAGCCTAGCACATAAAACACAATAAGGCACCACAAAAAATAATTCATTTCTCCCAAACTTTATTCCTTTCTTTCTTTCTCTTTTATTTCAATTCCTCTTCTATTTTAGGGGAAAATCCTTATTTCAGAAAAAACATATTTTATCATTCTAATTTGATTTAAAAAAAGAACATAAAATTCTATTCTCTTTCTTGATTAGCATGATTTATTTATAGTATAAGAGAAGGCATTGAGGGAATCTGTGGGAGGCAGGCAAAACTCACACAGAAGTTTTTAGTTTCAAGAGATTAGCAATAGCCTATGAGTGGGCACAAAAAGAATCAGGACAATAAAATAGACTGTAAGCAAAGGTAAGGGAAAAACGATAAAAGAAACAGCTTTAGAGATCTCAAATCTGCTTTTGAAATGGTAGGATCTAGTTTTCCTAAATTAGAGTTCTCAGGAAATGTAGGACAAGTCCCAGCTGTGCCATGGCATTAACATTAAAACTAAGCCATATCTGGAATCTCTATTTATTTTATATCCCATGAGGTTTCCAACCAGAGAGAAGGTCACAAGAAATTCTCTTACTACTTCACTTCCCCTGTAACAGGTGTCCCCTGTCGTATTTCTATTCTGAGGCATTCATATGAGTGAGAGAGTGTTTAAATGAGAAGTTTGTCTGATTTCGATTTTGCAGAATTACTGAAGTTATTTTAGTCATGTTGGATGTTGCTGAGCTTACACAATAAAATCTAGAAACTGCAACTCAATAATGAAGTGATCCACTAATGTGCACTTTGATGCACTAAATGTATACTCTCATTCACTTTAAGGATTTGCTCTCATTTTCTTGACTGAACTGAATATTAATCCCCAACCCTATTTTAAACACATGACTTTCTTGAAATTTCTTAAGTTCTTTAATGAAATCAGTATCTTTGGAAATCCTTTTTTTAAAATGATGCAAATGAAAAAGTGAACACACAAATAGATGTATCAGGGATGGGATGGGGAATCCTACTCCATATTAAGAATCTGTAGTTTGCTTTTAGTAAGATGGCCATTTTTTGCTACGTTAATCCTGCCGATCCAAGAGCATGGGAGATCTTTCCACCTTCTTATATCTTCTTCAATTTCTTTTTATGAAATTAAGTTTATTTATTACTTCAAGTTATATCTCCCTCATAGCCCCCTCCCTCCACCCTTCTTGGTCCCCCCACACTCTTTACCCCTTCTCTCACCTATCCTGCTCCTCCGGTGTGGGGTGCCCCCACATCTCAGACCTCCTCAGTTCAAAAACTTGAAGTTCTTGTTATACATATCATTCATTTGCTTGGTTAGAGTTACATCAAGATATTTCATATTATTTGTGGCTACTGTGAAGGGTGTTGTCTTCCTAATTTCTTTCTCAGCTCATTTATCTTTTGTATAAAGAAGTGGTACTGATTTTTTTGCGTTAATTTTGTATCCAACCACTTTGTTGAAGGTGTTTGCCAGCTGTAGGAACTCTTTGGTAGAATTTTGGGGGTCATTTGTGTGTACTATCATATCATCTGTGACTAGAGATACTTTGACTTCCTCTTTTTCAATTTGTATCCCCTTGTTATCCTTTAGTTTTCTTATTGCTCTAGCTATAACTTCAAGTACTATATTGAATAGGTGCAGAGATAATTGGCAGCCTTGTCTTATCCCTGATTTTAGTGGAATTGCTTTAAGTTTCTCTCTGTTTAATTGGATGTTGGTTATTAGCTTGCTGTATATTGCCTTTTTTGTGCTTAGGTATGCATCTTTTATCCATCATCTCTCCAAGATTTTATCATGAAAGGGTGTTTGATTTTGTGAAAGGCTTTTTCAGCATCTAAAGAGATGATCATATGGCTTTTTTCTCTCAGTTTGTTTATATGATGGATTATGTTAATGGATTTTCGTATGTTGAACCATCCCTGCATCCCTTGGATGAAGCCTACTTGATTATGGTGGATGATGTTTTTGATGTGTTCTTGGATTCGGTTTGCTAGTATTTTATTGAGTATTTTTGCATCAATATTCATGAGGGATATTGGTCTGAAATTTTCTTTGTTGAGTTTTTTTTTGTGATTTAGGTATCATAGTGATTGTGGCCTCATAAAATGAATTTGGTATCGTTCCTTCTATTTCTATTTTGTGGAATAATTTGAGGAGTACTGTATAAGCTCTGCTCTGAAAGTCTGGTAGAATTCTGCTCAAAACCATCTGGCCCTAGGTTTTTGTTGTTGTTGTTTGGGAGATTTTAATGACTGATTCTCTTTCCATAGGGTTTTGAAAGTATATATTTTATTTGATTTTTATGTTGGAGATTTAACCTAAACATTTATGCATTCTAGGGACGTGATCTTCCACTGAGCTACAATCTCAGCCCAATATTAGACAGTATCATCTTCCATAGTGTCTTTGAATAATATTTCTATTGTATGCATTCTAGTTAAATAATAAGTTTTCTTTGAAATATTATTATGCATATAACTAAACTAAAGACTTTTTTATTACCTTTTGGAAGGATTTACACTGATCTGACTTTATATTTAAAAAAATTCAGCTTAGATTTCGTATACATAATAACTTTTGTAATCATATACTAAAAATAAGTGTTAAATAGTTCCTCTTATATTATCTTTGAATTATTAACTCTTTCTCATTATGAAGCTCATATTTTTTGGTCAACAGTCTTAATTTATAATGTACATAAATGACTATACCTGGCTTCATTAAAGCACACAGGCTCATACCTGAGATAAGATGAATATTTATATAATTGTTCTACCTTCAGTATCTGTCTAAGTGTTTGCAGGAGAAATATAAGATTTTGCTAATCCTGAAAATTGACTGAATAAATATAACAGAAAGTCTATTCATATAGCCACCTATTCACATTGACAAACTGATGGATTATTTTTCTGACGCTTTTGCTAAGTCAAAATTCAACAATACTATTTATTTCTCCATGGCATATCTACCAGTAATTATAAATAGCAAATACACATTTTAATGAATGGAATGTTTTGATGAAACTTTCAGCAAGGTTTTGAACTGGTTGTCAGAACTCAAGTCAGTAAATGTCATAATTATAATAAAACTCTCAAAATGATATATCATGATCCCTCAGTCAAATTCAATTTGGGTGCTGGTCATTGTCTGAAAGGAAGCAGTTTATTTTGTAGCAAATACTTGAAGTAGGTTTATACTGTCATACAGACATTTATGTTGTGTTTAGAAATCTATTTACTGGGATCATTACAACGGCTTAAAAACAGCTGTCATCTGAAAATTGTTAATTTTATAAATAAATTGGTAGCTTTAGGATTAATGATAACTTAACATTTTTCTAATAATCTAGTGTCCTGTAATGTTGCTCCAATAAATACTAATTAAAACAGCTTTCTTGATAGTTATATTTTCATTTTTAAAATTAAAGTATTTTATATTATGTTTTAGTTATGTGCCTATATGTTTAGGTATGTGCATGTGGCATGTGAGTGCAATGCCCACAAAGTCCAGAACTGGGTGTTGGATACTCTGGAGCTAGAATTCCAGGAAGTTTTGAGCTGCCTGACATTGGTGTTGGGAAATAAAATGGGATCTTCTACAGGAGCAGTGCACACTCTTAGCCATGAAGCCATCTCTCCAGCTCCGACAGTTATATTATTTACATATTGTTTTTCCATGGGTGAGTAGCATTTAAAATTCAAAAAGGGCTTAAGTAATCTTAAGTCTAAAAAAAGTAAAAATACATAGACATTTAAATACATAGACCATACACACAAGTTCAGAGGTAGTTATTGTCTTACATAAAAAAAGAACTAGAAAGTACTGTTTGGTTTTTAAATTACTTTTATCACATCATTAATGGTGATTATTGTGTATAAGACACATTCGAAACACTTTTTAGTATTCACTCATTTAATGTTCATTACAACTTTAAAAGACACATAATTTTATTCTCACCTTTCCAACAAGGAAATTAAGACACGGCATAATTAGTGAACAAAATCAAAATCATAATATTCATAGGTGGTAAATAGGAACAGACACTAGCTTATCTTATTCCCAAAGTCAAGTTTTTAATTATATGGCTCTGCTGTCTCTATAAAGCATAGCTTAGAGAAGTTCTGCTCCTTTATACTTGAAGGCAAATATAAAAAACAAGCTATCTTTCTTCTCCATGACCAATGTTTCTTCCTAAATTATTTTTGTATGTTAAACGTTTTTTAGCAATTTCAAATACGTTGACTCTCAAATCCACATAAAAGTTATATTTAAGATAAAACAAATACTAGCAAATTTTAACTCAGTAAAGAATATATGATGCAATTTTTGTAACTTTCCTATTGCAGTAAATTAATTTTAAATATAAAATTAAAAATAATCAAGTTATAATAATTAAATAGAAGAATATGCCTTAGAGTACCCTTTGTAATTCATAAATTCTCTGTATTTTCTATGGAATCTACCCAATGAGATGAGACCTAAAGTTAATTACAATAAACAGCACAAAAGTATAACAATGGGAAATAAAGACTAATTTTCAGCTTGTGGTTTTATTGATAATACTGTTACAATCTTGCAATTCTGAAGATAATACTCAGGGTCCAGGTGTGCAAAGCCAGTTATGAATCACTGAACTCTCTCAGCAACTGCTATAATGATTTTGGGGTTTGGGTGTTGTTCAGCATGAGATTTTAAAGCATTGGTTCAAAACGCAGGAAGAATGTTCAGAATTTTTCAGAAATGTGTGGCATTTTAATAATATGAATACATTATAGAAGGGCATAGACAATGTCACTCAAATGGATGCATTCTTGAAGCAAGATACAATTTGTTCCATGGTATGTAATTAACTTGAGGAATGAATGAGAAAATTAGTGAAGAACAAATGAATGTCAAGTATGTTTTCTTTTTAAACCATTTTCAAATGTCTTAATATTTCACTAATGAATTTCTAGATTTAGTTGTTTAGGAATTAATCATCTTATTTGACAGATTAATAACAGACAGCCTATGTATACTAAATTATTCTTCCAAAATTATTGGAAATGTAATATTTTTTCAGAAATATCCTGCACAAGATTTTTATGACTTAGTTTATGATTCTTGGTATCTAATGTCAACATTTGAACTAAAATGAAAAAAATGTAGAAAAAGCAATTTGTTCTAAAGCCAACATGAATGAACAGACCAAAGAACACACTTTTGTTCATGGTTTCTTATAAAGTAGGATTTAAACTCACTGAAACATTTAATATCGTAATGGCTTGAAAATGGCATGTATCAAAACAATTGCATGCTTTCAAAAGATAAGATACCTCTTCAATGATTTGCATATAGTAAATTATGCTATGTTTTTTTTCTGGAATAGTTGATTTAAATTAAGAATGTTGGTTACTATTTGGGAAAAGAGATATTTCTACGATTTACTTCCACTTTTTTAAAAGGAAAAATTCCCTGCTAATCTCTTTTTCAAATCTGCTCATATATCTTTTTTCACTTTTAATTTCCTGAAAACTTATCTTTCCTGTTAAAGTTTTCTTGGCCCTTTTCCCTGGTAACTGATAATAAGAATGCTGAAATATGTCTCATTCTAACAACTAGACTGCTATCCAAATTATATCAAATTACCCCACCATATTTTTGAAATCTACATTATATTGCTGAGATCGCTTCTGACCTCCCATTTTTGGTATCTTAGCATCTCTGTGGTATATTCCTACACGATAATTTATATATATATATATATATATACTTATATATTATATGTACATATATACATATATATGCATATATATTATCGTGTAGGAATATATATATATAGTAGGAATATATATATATTGAGGCAAGACATCACTAAATTGTAGAGGTTGGCCTTGAATTCTCTCTGTTGTCCACATAGACTTGCATCATCAGAACCAACTCTGCTTCAGCTTTCTTGTTTGACATTCAATAATGTACTTTCCTGTGTTGTGTTAATTTTGATACTCTTCTTTAGTGATGCTATTTTTTTTTCTTTTTACCCTAAGACCATAAGGGATCTATTTTCAATACATAAAACAATTTTTTCAAATTTAGAGTCATATTTGTGCATTTGTTGACTTATTTGATTCTGGTGACATTTTACATGTTTGCATAAACAATTCACAATAGCTGAAAGAGCTAAACACATCTAGATGAATTTTGACTCTGTGTTATTTCTCAGCTGAAAAATATTTCATTCCTGAACTTCACTGTCTTTCTCTAAAATTATTTTTGTCTTGCTGGTTACTCCTGATTATATTCTACTCATGCCACTGTTTAAATTAGTTGAGAGAGATGAAATTACAAATTTAATTAATGGTTATGAATTGAGATTAGTATAGCTAGACATATATTCCAAAAATTTCTGGCATCATAGTCATGCTTCTCTTATTTTAGCCCCACAAAAATAGTGTTTGGTGGATATTCTTGATGCTTGGATGATGTGTAGCTAGACAGACATAAAAGACCTATTCCTTCTGTAAAAGATTAGGGAATTTCCCCCCATAGGTTTGTATTTCCACTTTCAATTATGATTGTGTAACACAGAAAAAAATATTTTTGTCATACAATGCTGAATCTCAAACTGACATATAAGAGGAAGTAGCAGAAATTCTGTGGGTTTGCTAGGATGCTAAGGACATGTTGTCTTGAGAATTACTTATTAAAGTCAGTGAGTTCAGTAGGCTGAAGTAAAAAACAAAACAAACCAAAAACAAAAACAAACAAAGCAACCCTATTAATCAAAATTAAATTTAGTCCTTAGGCTTGAATCTCTTATGGCTCAAAATCTGCAAGTTTAACCAGTCACCTCCATAAAGATAATCATACCACATTGAAGGGCTGAGTAAATAAGACTCAATTTGGCTAACTGTGGATGAGAAAAAGAAAGAAGGAAGAAAGGAATGGGGGGAAAGAAATCAAAGCAAGTAATAACCTCAAGTGCTGACCGTAATTAATTGATAGCATCTTCTTTAACTAAAATATTGAGAAAGTCCCATCTGGTCTCAGCAGGAGAGTGTACTGATCTTTGAACCATGCTCGCCATCAGCCTTAGAGTAGGAGTGGGGCAGGACACCTAAGTGCCTGGTAGTGCTGTTGTGCTGGAAGGGCTGTTTTAGCACTTAAGATTTACATTCTAGCCCTATGAATTGTTCATTCGGTCACTTATTTCTGATGCATCTTATTTCACTTTTGATACTTGACTAAATGTATCTGGAAAAATTATATAGTAATTACCAATAGAAATGATTTTATGCCTCTACAATATATATTCATGATTTCTCTTTTATAATTGTGTTTACGCATCATTAGAAAGCAAATAATAAAATTTATGAACTAATGTATTATTAAATTTTATCAAGTATATTTATTATTGATAAGCTAAGAGCAAATTCCTTAAGCCCTGTGTTGATTCATAAATGAGGATAGAGGTTTCAAGACTAAATTGTAACGTTTCCAAAGTAGTGTGTGTGTGTGTGTGTGTGTGTGTGTGTGTGTGTGTGTGTGTGTGTGTGTGAGAGAGAGAGAGAGAGAGAGAGATTGTGTGTGTGTGTGTATGTGTGTGCATGGTTATGGGCACATATGTGTCACTTCACACGTGTGAAGCTCAGAGGACAGCTTCAAGGAATTGATTCTCTGTTTGCAGTGTGAGATGTGGGATCTACTGAACTTTCTCTAACGCCTCAATAAGCATACTTAAAGATGTTTATTCATAGCTGTCACAGAAATAAATTTGGGGGAAGTTTTTGTGTACTCTTCATGAAAAACTTGGTTTGTGATTGGTCTGTCTCCCTCTCGCTTTAGTTTTACTTCTCGAATTCAGTTAGTCTGTACCAATTTGCAAGTGAAAGAGAAAAAGTGACTTTTGACTCTCAGGTAAAAATTTATCTCCTATATAAACACAAACAGAAAAAGTAGCTACCCTCTTTATTAGAAATCATATGAGGGGAAAACATTTGGGTTTAATTTGGCAAGTGAAAAAATATTAACATATACAACACAACAAACAGGAACTCACAACATTTGGCAACGGATATTTTCTAACTTCTATCTTGGAAAACACGACTGGGCAGAGTCACATTTTATGTTTTACAAGATGCAAATGCTTTCACTAAAAAGAACTTTTAATCTTTCCTATTATTCTTCACGTTACACAGTTCCCTTATCTTTATTAGGACGAAGGGGAAAATGTAATCCTCAGCATGATTTTTGTAAAATGGACATGAATTTTTTTCAAAGATTTCTGTACTCAAGGTGTGTTTGCTCTCGTCATGCTGATGTCTGCCTCTGCTATATCACATTAGAAAATTTTATATGAAGATAGACATGTTGAGGCTTACCTTTACGAGTATAAAGCTTTAGAAATCTACATTAAGTGAAGCCAAAAGCAGAATTGTTTGTTTTCTCTTCCACAATTGAACTTGTCTACAGTTTATTCAACAATTTTAAAATGTCAAACTTCAGTTTGTAGTCTATGCAGTTGCTAGACATAAAAATAACAAATAATACTCAAATCCTTCAGGTCATTCAAACTTTCAGTGGTATAAATAACACTTAAAGAAGAAGTAAAATGTGATCATACTACATAAAGATTCGGAGAAAAATCATATGGCACATATTACTTGCAATAGCATACAAGAAATGGAAATTTTACAGCATTGAGTTAGAAATAATATGAAAATTCCAAAAGACCTGAAGAGAAAGAGGCCTGAAAGGAAGTTTGAGAATGCAAACATAGAGATATCTACATATACAGGACAGAGCTACAAAATTATCATATAGCCAACTATGTTTTGTTCAAATTCTTTGAAAGCTACAGATTTAAGGTCTAGGAGTAGATTTCAAATATTCCTCCTTTCTTTCATAGTTAATCATGATTAAATCTTCATTTGATTCATATACTCCCTGCTTTATTTAACATGTCATATATAAGTTTAGGTCCTAATTTCAATTTCCTTACTAAGCTTTTCTCTCCTTTTTTTTAATAATTTATTTTTTATTTCTTCAAGTTACATCTCAATCACAATCCCCTCCCTACTCCCCCCTCCAGTCCCACCCTTCCACCCTCCTCCCCCTCAACCCCCCCATCCTCTTCCCTTCTTTTTTTTTTTTTTAGTTTAAGGTATTTCTTTTTCCCCCCAACAGCTCTCCCTTTCAGTCCAAAAAATGGTTCTTTTTCTTATAACTATAAATACAATACAAAACAACAGAAATAAATAGGCTACAATTATAAGAGTTATATAGCTTAGCATACATTCCCAATGTCCAGTCCATATGTATTTGGCACCTGACTTTAACATTCTACTATCTAACCATCTCCATGAGTTTAAAGTTCTATATCTAACTCAGCTTTCATACTAACTTGCCTCATAATTTTAAAAATATCTTCTTAGATCCAGAACACCCTCTTGATTCCTAAACAACTCAAAATTTAACTATGAGACTCTAGCTATCTATTCTTCAACCACCTCAGAGACCTGAGAGGGATAAATATATCTGATTATATAGGAAGTACAGGGCCTGCAGCTTCCAAAACTAAGAAATGACATACCAGTGGCTGCCTGGACAGTTCTCTCCTTTTAAAAGAGCCCTTTGACATAACTCTTAAAATATATGTGACTTGAATCTTAGACCTATTCTAAATAATTTACTGAACATATTTGCAAATGTTTTTATAATTGAAGGTTCTTAAGTGTCTTATGTTAATTATTACAATTGACATTTCATATTTGGATAGCACTTGATAATTTCAGAGATTCCACATAATTGACTTATTGGACTTTCTGTACAATTATGCATAACAAGTAGGTTTTGTTACCTCTTTAATTATTTGTGTATGGGTATGTGTTATGAATTAGGGCATACAAATGACATACTGTGAATATGAACGTCAGAACAAATTTTAAGGATAAGTTATCTCCTTCCAGTGTGAGTTTGGGAACCAAATTCCACTCATCAGGCTTGTTTTGTAAATGCTATTATCCTCTGGGCCATTTTGCCAGCCCCTGTTTACTTATTACTTGTCCAGTAGAAACTCAAGATTAGCATTGTGCAGCTTATATCTTATAGATATAAATAGTGTTAGCTCTGAGATGTGTACTCATACTCTCAGATCCTAAAACCGTTTGCTTAGCTATTACTCCAGTGGCTTCCTTCTCTATTTTTTATTACACTGATCACATGATTCCAGATTTTTCAACCAAATATTTATTGTTTCCAATTCATTTCTAGCTTTAATTTACTCTGTGATGACAAAAGAATCAGGGAAGTGAATTTGGAAATAACTAAGATAATAATTCTGAGCACTGTAGAAAGACTTTCTGGAGTAAATTTAAGGTTTTTAAGGAAGAGAAAGAAAAACATTTTGGTAAAAGTTATGGAAAAAAAGAAAGAAACGTCTTGAATGTTAAAATTCCCCCATGCTTAAATTTATTAATGTTCAGGATAAATTTTGTTAAATAGAAAGAATAATTTGAATGATCTACCAATGAAAAGGATAAAGACATATCTTGTGAAAGATACATGCTTTTGAAATATGACAAAGTCCATTTGAACTCTGATTGCTGCTCATGAGTTAAATTAGCTAGTCTGTATCTTATACACCTTTTCAATCTCTTGCTTATTGGCAACATGGGAGAATAAAATATCACCTCTTCCACATATTGATATTCTACACGAAATAATATATACAAAATCTTGTGAAGAATAGGTACTAATGCATAGCAAATAATTTTATTCTCATTCAGGTTTTATTTGAGGTACATTATAGTTGTCTGTAATTTCTTAGTTTTGGAAGCTGCTGGCTCTGCACTTCCTGTTTATTCAGATATATTCATCCTTCTCAGGTCTCTGATATAGTTGAAGTCTGGATAGTTATAGTCTCACCGTTAAGTTTTAGGTTGTTTAGGAATTAAAAAGATGTTCTAGAACTAAGAAGATGTTTTTAAGTTGGTAATGCAAGTTAGGATGGAAACTGAGTTAGGTATAGAACTTTAAACTGATTGAGATGGATAGATAATAGAATATTAATATCAGTTGCCAAATATGTATGGACTGACTGCACATTGGGAATGTATGTTATACCTTATAATTTTCATAATTGTGACTTATTTATTCTTATTGTATTTTAATTGTATCTATTGTTATAAGAAAAAGAGCCTTTTATTGGACTAAAAGGGGAGCTGTTGGGGGAAAAAAGATACTCCTTAAATTAAAAAAAAAATAGCAGATAGGAACGTGAGGAGGAAAATGGTAGGAGGGTGGAGCCACTGGGAGGGGGAGAAAGGAGGGAGACTATGACTGAGATATAACTTGAAGAAATAAATAAATGTTTAAAAATTTGTCTTTTTTATTTGGCTTTCTGTAAAAATGGGGAAAATTATATGTTACAACTTACAAGATTTTTCTGTAATAAGGCCACCATGTGTTATGGGTTATAAGTCCAATTTCTAAATTATAGGATGAGGTAAGTGATTTTCCCTTGCACATTGTCCTTTATGATTAAAAGAAATATATAAAATGTGTGTTAATATATCTAATAAAATGTTACAGCCATACAAAATATTCTATATTATTAGATTCACTAATTTATAAATAATTTTGGACAGTCAGTTCAATAATATCTTTGAGATTACATTAATCAACTTTACATTGAAAGTAAATAAAATACAAGGTTTGAAATATCTTAAAATTGTTTTTAATTGTATCTTCTTGTCCTAAATCTTTCAGAAAATAATGTGGCATTATTTTACTAGATCCTCATTGATAGGCAGGACATATGTTATCATGTGTAGTTTTCAGAGGATAGACCATGTTTGCTGGGTAGTAAACTCTTGATATCTAACAAGCACCCTTAGAAAGAAACTCACATTTCCTCTTGATAAATGAAGTTTGATACTGGCATTATATTTTAGTGTCTTTTTTCAAGAGACCACTATCTAAGGTCACTGGATATTTTTCTGGCTTTTAAATAATAGATTTCTAACGTTGACTTTGCTCTTCCAAATTCATTTATTTATTTCTTTGGAATGAATTTAAGGATGCTATGTACCCTTGAGCTATTTTTGTTCTGCCCAGGCCTTTCCAGCTTAGAAAGCAAGTGAGGACTAAAATGCAAACTTCTGAAATGACTAACCCATGCTTTCTGACACAGGTCTGGGTCTGCCTTGAGGCAATTGCTTTCTTTCTCACCAAGGCATTGTTTCTTACTAGGTTCTAACCCCTCAAGTTGCTTCTACCTTTTAGTTCATGCTCCCTCTATTTCTCTCAATGCAGTTATGTAATTTAAAGATGAATTTGTTTTGGTTTTAATCAAGCAATAATATGAATGTGACATACACAAAAGTTGAATTTACTAGGAATGGGATCAACAGGGTTCAGTATAGATTATTATTTTATTATCAATATAAAATGATGAAAATGATGTTTGAAATAAGGGTGTCAGAGTCACTAACTCACTGAAAATGATTATGGCTAAACATTGTAAGTCAATGGCAAAATCTCAAAAACTGATTGCTATTTATAAGTTATGAAAGTGGTACTGCTCTAATGGAATGTAGTAGGGGTTTGGGGGCATTACTGGTAAAATTAACAATTATATACTATGAAAAACATCTGGGTTTGTTGATTTAGTTGGTTTTCCCATGTGGTACTGCTCTAATGGAATGTAGTAGGGGTTTGGGGGCATTACTGGTAAAATTAACAATTATATACTATGAAAAACATCTGGGTTTGTTGATTTAGTGGGTTTTCTCATGGTGTCCTTAATTCCTCTGGCTCCTGTAATCATTCCCCACCACTTGATTTCCTGAGGTCTATTCTCCAAATTGCACCTAATGTTGGGTTGTGGTTCTTTGCATTTGTTTCCATCAATTGCTGGAATCATTTCTTTACCTTATTTTTTGTCAATCATATTTGGTTTTACCCTAGGTCTCTGGTTTTTAGTCCCCCAGGCAGTATTAGGGGTGGGCTTCCCCTCCCCATTAGGGTTGGTGATGAGCTGGACCAGTCAGTGGTCAATCATTCTCACAAATTCATAGGGGCTCACAGAGACTGAATAGACAATCAGGATATATGTGTGTAGCGTGGTATTTCTGTGGGACACCTAACAGAGGGAGTGGGGGATGTTTCTGATGCTTTTGCCTGGTTTTTTGGACCCTTGCCCACCTGCTTGTTTTCCTTGTCAGCCTTAACATGAGGGAAAGTGCCTACTGTTATTGCAGGTTGATATGCCATGTTTGGTTGATATCCCTGGGAGGCTTGTATTTTCTGAAGGGAAGCCAAAGAGGAGTGGATTGGGGAGCAAATGGGGAAAGAACTGGAAGGGGAGAGGGGAAATTACATTTGGGATGCAATATATAAGAGAATAAATTAATAAAAATATCAAGAAAGATGTAACATAAAAAAAGAAATCAGGGAAATTAAATGTGTAAAGTAATAAAAAATGTGAAGCAAGAAAATTATGTAAAGGAAACAATTATAAGTGTAAATTTTAACGTAGGCGCAGAATGGGTCACAAGGAGATAGAACAAAGCCACTAATGTAATGCTTATTCAAAATAATATAGTCAAAGACTTTTCACTGTAGTGTTGAAAAAACTACAGAACCTCACTGTATAGGTGTCTGTGAAGTGGGAATAAAGATGATGCTGTGAATATCATGTGAAACTTTTTTGTAAAATATTAGCTATACCATGGATGCCTAATGAAAGTTAACCATCATATTTTGGTTACATTACAGTTTTGGAGGAAATATATTATTTGAGACACAACTTCGATATTATAGGTACACAGCTTATGGAATAGTTAAGTCAATAATTGATTTTCATACTTTTTAAAATATTTATTTATTACTTCAGGTTACATCTCCATCACAGTGTCCTCTTTCCACCCCTCCCAGTCCCACTCTCCCACCCTCTACCCCCCATCCCTTCCATCCCACTGCTCTGGAGTGGAGTGTCCCTACATAACAGTCACTTGCCCCAGTACAACAGTCATATGAGGGCCAAGAGCCCCCTCATACACTGGGGGCATACAAGACAGCTCCACTAGGGCAAAGTTTCTCATTGACAGGAAAAAAAAAGTCTGTGTTCATGTTCCCTTTGGTGCATTGGTTGTAGTATAGTTATCCTGTATTATGGCTAAAATAACACAAAAGAGAATGAATCCCAAGAAACAAGAATAACATTCCTGCAAAACAGCCACAGGAGATTCCTGGAGGAGTGGAGCATGGTGGACTTCTTATTTGAGGCTCCTAAATCCCTGAGATTTCTCCCATTGAGACATAAAATCTAAAGAGCTGTAGTCTGGAAGAAGCACACAAATAGCTAACATACTGAAGAACATTGGAAACATGAAGCCAAAGCATACAAGTATACATGTAAACATAATAAATTTGAATTATCAGATGTCACAATTTTGTGTGAGATTACAAGATAGTGACATTTTATTATCATGAATATGCTTGATCTAAATGAATTTTAATTGATTTCTGAATGCTTTGGAGTTTTGTATGTGAACATAACTTTATTATTCCATGAAATCCTCACTTATTTACCCCGTGGTTTCTCTCTACTTTATATTTTATTTAAAAGGGAGTACATGTCATGTATTTACTGATCTTTTCTGTTAGATGCAGAAATTTAAAACTAGGAGACTCAGAGGAGCCAGGTCCTGTTACCATGTATTTTAGGTAGAGTAGTGCTACATCAAAATGACCCTTAAGGATTGTTGAGAGGGGAAATGTCATTTTCCACAATGCTGTAACCACTATAATAACTTACCCTTGCTGGAGTCATTAGCCTCCCACCTACACTCCAGCAATAAACTCTGAGTAAACGCTGAATCACACACAAGACTCAAAAGTAGGAGGGGGACTTGTTGGGAAGAAATAAGGCTTTCAACTGGAGAGAGAAGGGGATGAAAGGAGGAATGGAGGCTGAAATGACTCAAATTTCATTATATAAATGTATAAGAACTGCCAAACAGTGATAAAAGTAGAACTATAACAAAAAAATTGTATTATTTCAGGAACCTTGGGAAGGTGGCTTTACAAATAGTATCATTGGTGATGTAATTAGTTAAGATGATGCCACAGTGGACCTGGGTAAGTCTTGATTTTAATGAGGCTGATGTGGCTATAAAAGGAGAGAATCAGGTTCAATGGCGCATAACTATGCTCTCCTACTGGACAATCTATGAACCTAGGTATATATATATGAGGGTTCCTGGGCAACCTAGCAAGTTTCTAGTTCATGATAAAGAAAAAGATTCTATTTTGTAAAACCGTCAGTTTCTAGTATTTTGTTACAAAAGGCACAAGAAAGTAATATCATTGAAATAAATTAAAATTTGTTTCTTAAGATAATTTTTACTTTTCACTGGATATCAGTTTTGTGTATTTTATCATGTAATTCTTTTCTAAACCAATAATTTCAAAAGTAAGTGACTACTTATTGAAAATAGCTAAAATTTTGAATTGAAGATTAGCTTAATAGCAAAAAGAGATTTAGTAGAGTTTCCAACAGTAACTTGCTATGCTAAGAATGTGAGTTCTCAAAAGAGTCCTCATTGTATGTCTGGTGACACAATCAGAAAAGATGAACAAAATGTATTTAGATATACTGGCAGAATAGACTTCCTAAAAGCAAGTGTAAAAATATACAGAAAAAGTAGAAAAGCTGAAATTCTTGCTGTTAGTCAGTCTTAAACCAACATTGAGATAAATGTGTCTATGAGGAGAATTTTTAAAATGAGCTATTGAGCATTGTTTTTATAATCAAGCCGTATCTTTGATAACTGGTAAATTAGATGAGGAAACTCACATGGACAAGAAAATGTCATTTAATCAATAAAATGAAGAATGCCTTTTTGTTTTCATTTTGGTAAGTGAAAAGTGAGGACAGCTAGCCTCTTAAAATGTACAGAGCCAATTCCAATATCCTGTTAGATACAACACTTGGATTATAATATAGACTATTTTATATATGAATTTTTTATAAATGCATTTAAGATGAATTCAATGACTGAGGAGACACCACTAATTTAGAAGTCCTGAGATGGCTCAGACTAGACATCAACTACTCTTACTGAAAAAAAATGTTTAAGTATGAAACAAGTGTGTATACAAAATATATTTCAGTCCACATTTATTAGTTAATAAAAGCAATCAACAAATTAACTAAAATGGAACTGGTTTTAATGATTGAACTAATCATAAAAATGTCAATACTTTGGTTTAGTTTGAGTTATGTCTGGTCTTTACACTTTGCTTTCTAGACAGGCTGACCTCAAACACACAAGAGATATGCTTTCTTCTGTCTCCCAAGTGTTGGGATTAAAGTTATGTTCTACCTTATGTGTCTAGCAATATCTATTATCTATCTATCTATCTATCTATCTATCTATCTATCTATCTATCTATCTATCTATCTATCTATCTATCTATCTATCCATCCATCCATCCATCTATCTATCTATCTATCTATCTAACTATCTATCTATCATCTATCTACCTTTTTTCTTTCTTTCTTTCTTTTTTCTTTCTTTCATTCTTCCTTTCTTCTTTTTCTCTTTTCAGATCTTGACCTCCCTAGGTATTTGAGGATGATCTTGGACTTCTGATTCTCATGCTTCCATCTCACAAATGATGGGCCACTGCACATGTTTATTAGGTGCTGGGAATGAAACCCAAAGTCTCTAGGAAACTAGAAAAGCACTGTACCAACTGAGTGACATCCAAAGAAACCTAGGGCGTTGGGGGGTTTCTTTCTTCATAATGTAGAATATATTGAAAACCCAGGTTATTTTGATCATTTCTTTCCATGACCTCTTAAGCCTGTGTTCCAATGATGCTCTTCGCAGTGGAAACCACCTTATGCTCCACAATCAATGTAATAATCAATAAGTTAATGTGTTGTACAGAATGTAACAAAATTAAGATTGCTGTGGAAAATGAAAGTAGTAAGTAAAAAGAATTCAGGGCCTGGGAAACAGTATGAAATAAAGTGTCATGGAGTCTTTATTGAACAGGTGAGATTTCTAGAACATGTAAGGTATTAGAGGCATCCTAATTTCAGGTAGTCAACAAACTGGAAAGACTGCTTTCAGGTGGGATTGGGTTTACTGTGTTAAAGGCTTAACAATAAGCACTATGGTTGCTGAAATGTATAAAGTAGTAGAAGGTCATAAAATTAAGGGTGATTGGTCACATGAACTAGATACTTTGTTTATTTGGGTTTCTGTACAGTAGAGAAAAGAACTTAAAGGCATTTGTAAAACAGTCTAAACAGGGACGTTTTTAATGCCTATCTATGCCACTTAAAAAGGACATAGTCTTACTTTGGCTCATTCTTCTGGAATGATCTCTACACATTCAATTACATTTTATACAAGGAAAACATTTCTTTATTTCATAGTCATATTTCATCTAATTATGTAGTGTATAATTATATTTTGTCATTACTTGAACAGGAATGGAAACAATCATAATGGATTTTAGTAACCATATGTTCCTGTTATCTATTGCTATATTACAATTTATCCTCAAACTTATCTTCAAACATCAGCTACCTTTTTGTGTCTGATATTTCCACAAGCCATGAATTTAGGCATAGGTGATATTTTCTATTTTATGTGGTATAAATTAAAATCATTTTTTGGAATTGAACTAGTAGATTAACAGTTCAGAAGAATAAAAAAAATTCTACTCATGTACATTGGTGCTTTGAGTGGGAAAAATGCCAGATCTCAGTCAACTAAGACCACTGATTAGGGCTCACAGAAGCCATCTCTAACATGGTTGACCAGTGTTGGCTATCCGTTCCCATGGCAGTTCCAGGTCTTAGTATGAATGACACAGATGAATCCAGATATATCATAGTCTACCCCTGGAAATAATCACAGCATATCTTCTACAGTGTTTTATTAGGCAAAACAGTTGTAGAACTTGCTCAAATTTTAGGCATGTATATTAGCTACTTTTACCTATTTATTGCCAAAATATCTCACAGAAACAATTTAAAGGAATAAGTATTTAGTTTGGCTTACAACTTTAACTCACTGTGGCAAAAAAGGCATAGCAGAGTACATGGTGGGAAAGTGTGTGGCCCAGACTCTTTTACACCTTGGCAGATTTGGAAGAGAAGAGTGAGAAAAGAAGTGGAAAGAGACTACTATAACTTCATAGGATTGCACTCAGTGAACAATATTTTCAACTAACCACACTTCATGAAGTTTTTGTAACCTTCCAAAACAGTACTGGTAGTGGGAACACATATTCAAGTACAGGAGACTGGGAGGTCATTTCCATTCAAACCATAAAAGGAAGAAAAAATGAGTTCACTTATCCAACATAGGAGTCTTCAAATTTTTTCCAACTATCCTTAATCCACTGAAATAATCTACCTTAACTGAGTGTAGCTTTCTTGTGCTGATTAATTTTTGTCAACTTGACACAAACCTAGAAATAGCATGGCAGAGGGAATATCAACCAAAGAACAGATTACATTGGGTTGGCCCACGACCCTGTGTGTGAGGCATCTTCTTTTCTTTTTCTCTCTCTTTCTTTGTTTTGATTTGCATGTTTTTTATTTAAAAAAATATTCAATATACTTTTTGTTTACCCTCCCAACTCCCCTCATATCCTCCCTACCTCCCTACCCACCCAACTTTATGTTCTTTCTCTTTCTCTTCTCTCTCAAAGCAAATAGCTCCCACTCCAACAGAAAAATCAAAACAAACAATATGACTACAGAATTTCCAAACAAAGCAAAACTAAGCAAAAAAGCCCATGAAAAAAATATGAAGTTCACAGGGAGAAAAAAGTCATCTTGAGTGAGGTAACCTAGACCAAGAAAGACAAACATGGTATGTAATTGCTTGTGAGTTGATATTAACTGTTAAGTAAATGATTATCATGCTACAATCCACCTAGCCAGAGCCAGAAAGGTTAAATATCAAGGAGAACGCAAATCAGAATGCATGAATCTCCCTGAGAAGGAGAAGTAGAGTCAATTTTCCAGGTGGCCTAGGGATAGGTGGGCTTGAGAACCTACAGTCTATTTTGCCTGCAAGATATGCTGAAGCAATGGAGGAGAAAAAAAACCAAACAAACAAAAAACTAGTGGGAGTGGCCAACCAATGACAACTATAATTTGAGGCCAATGTCATGAGAGGGAACCTATTCCGACACTGTCTATATGACAAGGAACTAGAGGTTGGAAAGCCCAGAGACCTAGGATAGTTAAAAATGAATGAGGTAATTCCTAATGATAAAAAGATATAGAGTCCATTTTGTGTCTGCCAACTATGTTGGGGCATGACCTCCATTGGAGAAAACTGATTTTTTTTTCTTGGCCAGCACATATCAATTACAAATTGCTTCTTGGTTAAGAAAGGGACCCTGTGTCCTTTTATCTCCTGTCAGTGCTAGAACTACATGGGGCTTGAATCTTTGCAGGCCTTTATGTATCAAAGTCCCTCCTTCTCTGAACATTGTTCATTTGTGGATCTCTGTGTTAATTCCCATTGCGAGAAGAAGTTTCTTTGATGAGGACGGAGTGGGGTACTGATCTATGGGTATGCAATGTTTTCCTTAGGAATAATTTTGTGTCTATGTTCCCTTAGCAGAATAATAGCAATAGTATTTCTCCTCGAGCCCATGAGCTGTCTAATCTCAAGCTCTTTGCCACTTTATCAGTGTCAAGTACAGGTTTCAACTCATGTAGTAGGCCTTAAATCCAATCAAAAAGGGGTTGGTTATTCCCATAACATTTGGGACCCTATTGCACCACTCTTATCTTGCAAGTAGCTTTAAGATTTTGTAGTCATGTGAATGATGATTCCATCTTTCTTCTCTGGTAGTGTGCAGAGAAAAAAAAAGCACTTGTCACTAGTGGTGAAGCTTCTAATTGGGAAATTGCTAGATTTCTCTGCATTTGATAACATAAGTGATATTTGCTGTAATATAGGGCCTTACCACCAATTTGTGGAGGACAGCTAATTGTGGGAGGCAATGTCTTAAGTGTTATTTGATGAATTTAGAGCCCAGCCATCTCTAAGAATGTGAGCCTGGTATATGTTAAGAAAGATAACTGGGCAAGTCTGTTAAAATAAATTGTTTTCATTATTCCCTTTTAGAAATTTTATACTATTCTCATTTTAATTATCATTGGCATTTTAAGTTAACCACAATGTAAGGTTATAATTCTATTGATTAAAAAATAAACTCTCAAATTTGGATGTATCATGTAGAGTATATACTGTAATAAATCCTTTTGAAAAACATAGACAGCCAAGTATTGTAAATTCTGTTTTTGTTTGAACCCTTAGAAATATTATCTACCTTCTTGTTCACTTTTCAGTACATCTGTTCCATATAAAATTATGGCAGGGAAGTGTGTAGGCTTAAATTTGTTGTTTCTTGGAGTTTACTCTGCTTCTTTAGAAATTTTGTTTTTCATTAAAGGCAATTGCTTCTTGAGCAATACTGGTTATTCCACACCCACTAATTATCATACAGCCATTTCGAGTTGAAGTGGCAATCAAGTCAATGAAAGCGCAAGATGAGAGGCATTACTTTTTCATTCTAGGGGAGCGATTCATGTGAATTTCTATAAAGGACTATTTGGTGCACTATCTAGCAGATGTAGTAAAAAAATGCAACAAAACTCTTAAAGTTCAGCTTTGAATTTTAAGTTAGAGATATCTTAAGTTTTGCAATTTAATTGTAGGGTCACATAATCTTCAAAGATCAATCTGCTAATAAATAGAATGAATAATCTGTGATTTACCATAAAATGTATTTTAAATTCTAAGCTCCAAAAATTTTATCCATCAGTAATTACTGTTTGTTGCTTCTACTGACATTATTAAGATCTAGGTATATCATGATACTTGAGGCCAATTCTCATATAAGAAATGGCATATAGCATGACAGCTTGTGAGGCATTAAAAAATATTGCACACTTAGAAGGTGTGGTGAATCATATGAGCAAAGGCTAAGAACATCCAGAGAGCAAAATGCACAGACATTTCAAGTATTGCTCTCTGGTGTGTGCTACTCTATTTAGAAAATTGCATTCATTCGTTGGAAATATAAACTCAAAATATTTAAATTAGTATTTTCATCATGTTAATGGGCTTAAATGACAAGTCAATAAAATTTATTTAATTTATAATTATATTATCAAATCTATTGAGTAGGCAAGTGTGTCAAATGCCATTCTGAACCTTACTTGTGAACTACACTTTATTGCCAGCAGAATAAAACACATACTGTGACTCTCAGAAATAATCAAGTACTTGCTTATATATGCTTTGATACTCTTATGAATTTGAAATAATTCTGTTTCATTATAATTTCTGTATTAAAGTAAAAATGTGATTCCCTCTTGCTCTTCCTCATAACAATATGAGATCACAAATGAGCACCCAGGGAAATAACAGATAAAGAAAAGTAGAGAGAGAAGAACATTTAATGAAATAATTCTAGAGTATCCAGTCATCTGTTCTCTGCTCATCTGATGCTAGGACTTTTCTCTGTAGATTAAAAAAAAATCTTAATTATAGATCTTCAAATATTATTCATAGAGACTATTGTAAGCATCTCATCATACTACTAAAAAGTACACAAGTGAAAGTGAAATGTATGATGACAAATACATCCTGCATTTTACAATTCCAGGCTACATCTATAGTCAGGTTCTGGATTTGAATTTGAACTCCTACATGTTAACTTCTGTACGCTAGAATATCTTACATTTTAAAATATGTGGTCTTGGACATTTTAAACTCACGTGCCTCAGTTTTTCTGTTTGCATCCTTAGAATCATAGCGAAAGAAGTTGAGAATGCCAAATTTGAAATCTCAAAGGTCCTGAAATATAAACCTTTTTCAATATTGGCATGATGACACAAGTTGAAAATTGCAAATATTTTATACATTTGTATTTCTTTATGTATTTTATAAACTTTGTGTTCATTTTTTCTTCTATTGTTGGTATCTATTTTCTCTCCTCATATTCTACCAACTATTCATGGATGGAAAATACATACAAAGTTTACAATAGAATATGCTACAAGAGGATTTTAAATTATTTATTTCATATATATATATATTCCAGATGAAAAGAAAACAGTACAGACATTTGCTGCTTTATTGAAACCATCCTCAATAAGGACTTAGCAGTTTTCATGCAAGGGTTATCTACATCTCTCTACCCTATACATAAATAATAAAAGTTTCATGTGTTTGGACACTGTTACCTTATATAAAAGAATGCTGGCATCAAATGAATTAGCTAAGAATAAATTTGTTATAATCAAAATTTAAGAAGTTTCACTCAGTTTCCAGGAGTACAGCCTAAATTGTGTATTTAGTGTTTTCTAAGACTCAATTTCTTAATATATGAAATGATTATACAGTACTGTGTAAAATACTTAATAGTGATATTGTAATAATACCATAACAATCATAACCAACATCACTAGTTTCCTCTTCATAAAATTCATGAAGTTAATGATTATAGAAATGTAATTTGAATAATAAAGTCAAGGATATACTGTGCTCCAATCAACATGTATCTGTTAAAATACTACTAAACAAATATATGAATGCTTTTTCTTTAGTTTATAAACTTAACCTTGATGATTGTACAAATACTTATCACCCTAGCTGCTTCAGAGCAGGTTTGTGAAAGGTCTTAGGTTCCAGCTCCAACACTACAACATTAACAAATAATGCAAATCATGATTAGATTTCTTTTGTTTTACATTTTTTAAGGTTTTTTTCTGAGTAGCTTCTATTTATATATACTCCATGTACTGTTACATAAAATATTTTAATAAACAAATTAATGTGAAATGGCCATTGTATTTGAACAGATACTTATAAGATCACACCAAGAGTTTAAGTCCATGATTCTCCTTTTCCTAGAAAAGTTGAGACAACCATTACTTCCTTTTAAAAAAAAATTAGTTGACAAACATGAAAGACCATATTGTAGCATACATGAAATATTCAAATTCAAAACATGTACTTCCCTTTTCAAAATAATTTTTAATCTCATATTTACTGCAATGCATTAGACTGCTTAAGACGGCTAATGATATAAGATACAACATTTAATTTTTATTGGTGAATCAATTTCATTAACTTCACCTGAAAATGTAGAAAATTAGAAAGATAAAACCTGCCATTCTGTCTAGAAGACACTGCCAATTGTTTAGATCTATGTTAGATATGAAAGTTAAATAACTAGTCAGCTTCAAGAAAGTTTTCTTTTCTTGGCCTGTTTCCTGATTATATATACCTGTATGTTGCTGGGCTAGATGACAGTGGATAATAGAGTACCACTTGAATCATTATAGATCGGGTTATTCCAAGTAAAGTTTGACTAGTTTGCATTTGAGTCAATTTAAGGGTCTTATCTTGCATTTCCTGACTGGTTTTCAGCTCAGTGAAGCAATCTTTAAGGGTTATTTAGGGATTTCAGTTTGGTGTGTATATAGTCCTGGAATAAAATATATGTGCAAGTATATAATTTTAGAAAGTAGTTTTGATTATCAAGTGTTGTGTTTTCACAACATGTAGAATGATTTATTGTGTTTTAAGTCGCTGTTAAGAGACATGTGCGCAGTTTTAGTGAAACTCATTGAAATGACTTGATAGATTCACTCGTTCTTTTGCTACTTCCTATGATTAGTTTCTGTCTAATCTCCTTTTGTATAGTAGTTTCCTCTGAGACTGAAATGCTGTTTCTTCTGGGAAGCCCCTAACTTTTTAAGACAGAAAGCAACAACTCAAAATAACTTCAGGAAGTTTCTGAAATTGGGCAGATTCACTACGCTTCTCTCTACCGAGTAAACAGCAAAGACTACAGAGATTCACGCTCAGAGGGTCTAAACTGAACAAAAAAATACTCACAAGCCCAGCAGCCAAGAAGTAGCAGAGACTAGCCAAGCAGTATTAAAAGAATCAGAGGCAAACTGAATGGCTTGGGAGAGGTCTAGATTAACTGAAGCACTTGGAAAGGACACTCTCCAACCTGTTAAATTCTCTGTTCTTGGGAGAGAAGTAGTAAAGAACTGAGCAGAAGGCAGGATCTATATAGGGTTTCTTGGAGCAGCGGGTGGAAGTGGGGCAAAGTTTTCCAGCTTGATCTGGAATTGGTGGAATTCTGTAGCGTGATCTTGGGGCAAGCTCTGGGATTGTTGGAATTTTGAGCTGAGATTGGTAGGATTTTATGATCTGATTTTAGGTTGGTAGGATTCTTTGGCATGATCTTAGGCGTTTTTTTCTCTGTAGGGTAGAGCTTGGCCTCCTTCAACTTGAGTGACTTGAAGTAGCCATTATGAATGTTAGTGTAGTGAGCGGGTGGAGACTGGTTACTAGGACACCTCAAGGGGTTGGACCCAGCAGTTAATTTCTGGAGGTGAGGCCTGACCACTGGCACCTTGAGGGAATTAGACTCTATACTTCATTCTCTTGTGAGCTCCTTATATGCATTGAGTAGATATGAGTGTTGCATCTCCCCAGGAAAAAATCTGTCATGCATCTTTGTAAATGTAAATGCAAACATGAATGTAAAGATGTATGACTTTTAAAATCCCAACTCTGTATATTTTTACCTTTTCATTCTCTATAGCCAATATTCAGTCATTCTCTACTTACATCTCTTTCATGTATTTGTATTCCACAAGTTATCTCCACGGGTTCATGTTTATAGCACAGCACATGTCTGAGGAACATGTGAGAGAATTTGCAGCCACTCCCCTAAAATGGTTGACCAGTAATAAGGTAACACTGACAATTCTGTTCAGAAGCATAAAGTCACACTTCAGATACAATAATGAACAAAAACTCTATGATGTAGGGCTATGTTTCCAATCTCAACAGAGTGAACAATTAATTTTTTCAATTTCAGTATAGATAGGCAAGCCAGAGAATGGATGGTTACAACTATATTGTAAAAATCACCTATTTCATGCATGGTTTCTAGAGCTAGCCTGACTGTTGAAATTTCAATGATTCTGTTGAATAACTATGACCTTGGGAAAGATGCTTAGCCTTTGTTTCTGTCTCTTTATTTTGAATGTGAGGTTAGTAGCATTACTTACTTTGTAGAATTGTTGGCAAGATAAATGCCACTTAAACCTTGCATGCTAATTACTGTCATGACTATAAAGTGCAAATATAACAATGAATTCTGATTGTTATCAACCCAATCAGAACATGTTAAACAGCTAGTTTTATTTTTTGTATGTTTGTTTTGTCAATTTTCTTTAGTTTATAATGGAAAACATTTTGAGGTCATTTCTATTAGCATTTGTAGGATAGCTTATTTATTTCAGGGAGAGAGTGCTCATTAGAAGTATAGCACAGTTGTTCTGTCAGGCAACTCTATTTAGAAGAATCCTGAGTGTTCATCAGCATAAATGTATAAATGTATATTTCTCAGCAGTTTTACTGTATAAGTCAATGGATGTAAGTCCTAGAATGCTAAAGCTATATGGACTTTAAAAATGATCCCTCTCATTTTATGGTTGAAATATAAAGACTCAGAAAGTATAGTGATTTATTTAAGGTTATACTACTTATTGCTTGTGATAAGGACATTACCTAAAATTCTGCCGAAATCCTGGTGTGTTCAATTAAAATATGGTGTCTAAGTAAGTCTTGAAGTTGTAATATATAAAATAGCAATATTTTCTTCTGTCTGAACTTTTCTGGAGACATAGGAAAACCTAGAAAGTATATAGAAAACATTTCTTCTTTCTTCAATTTCTGCCTAACACAAGACCCAACTGCTAACCCTCCCTTCTAAAAATGATCTAAAATATTGAGAATTACTTCCATAATGTTAAAATCAAATTACCTACTTACTATATATACTGGCCATATTCTTGCAGAGCAAACCCACTTGAAATTCATTGACATTAAACAGCAATTCAGGACACCATCCAGAGATGTAATTAATGAAGTGAACTGACTGCTGACTAAAGAATGTGTATGGATATTTTCAATACAGAGCAATGGCTTTTAAGTATTGATAGCAAAAAGATGATGTAGAAGGTTCCTGTTCTGCTTTTTAAAAAGACAAATAGAACCACATCTCATAAAGTTATTAAAAGAGAAAGAACTAGGAATCTAAAGATTCCAAATTATCCAACGTGTATACTTTCTTGACAACTATTCATCTTCTAACTTGGAGTAGACATTTTGTATGTCAAGGTTTCTTTTGGTGATTTCATGAGAAAGCTACTGAATCACCTTGAATAGTGCTATTGTCCCTAAGCTGTCAGCCTAAAAAATCGGAGACAAAAAATAAAAAATAACAGAGTGATACAGGTAGCAGAAATCAGGGCTGAGGAAAGCAGACAGTTAGATATGGGAATCATCAAAGAACAAAATATTTCATCCTACTGGTGCCGGAAGCAAAAAGGAAAGGACTATTCTGAATACTAGTAAAAAAACTTCTAAAGAAGACCTATGCAAGGAGGGACATGCTCACAAGGGAAGTGTTGAAATGATAGCTATCTATTCCAGGATGAAAAGAAAGGCATGTTTGTTATTCTTCCCCAAGGCATTCTCTCTCTCTCTCTGTGTGTCTCTCTCTCTGTCTCTCTGTCTCTCTCTCTCTCTCTCCCTCTCCCTCTCCCTCTGTCTCTCTCTCTCTGTCTTTGTCTCTCTATCTCTCTTCTCTCTCTCTGTGTATGTGTATGTATGTATGTGTTAAAATTAATAAAAATGAAAGCATAATAGATATCATTTAAAAACAATTAAAAACTGGAGAGGACAGACAGTGGTAAATAAATCAGAAGTAGATGCCTACAGTATGAAATACCTTATGTAAGGACCCATGTTCCCATCATTTAACTTGGAGAACTTAAGTTTCATTCCAGCTGTGTAGCATGTTTCAGGGAAATATGCTAGAGGTATGAGAACAAGGGTATAGGGAATGGTATTAGTGTTAGAATGCAAATTATTTAGGTTAAATGGAAGTTTTGTTGACACTACCTAACCACAAGATTACAATTAGTTATCTTCATTTGATGTTTCTCTCTGTCAAACAGGTAATGGTAATATTTATTCTAACTCAATGAACTTTAATAAATAAGTATTTGCTAAATGCAAACATATATAAATGGAAACAACAGAGCAGCAGTGTTTAATGATTCAGTGGTTAGTCTGGAATACATGCCTGTAACTCCAGCATTGCAAAGACTGAAACAGGAAGGTTGTAAATTTGGGGCCAGCCTGGACTACTTAATGAACACCAAGCCAGCAGGGCTACATAGCAAAAACTATCTCAAACAACAAAACAAACAATGAAGATAATGGTTGAAAGACTAAACTCAAACTGAACTTTATGGATTTAAAATCTAACTCATTTTCTCTCTGTACTGATGGACAGGTCTTTTTTCCTCTTCACTTTCTTCAAAAAAATCACATCTGTGATACTTACCATTTTCATAAGGTTACTATGCTAAGTGAGATAATAAATGAAAAATAGAATAATACCAATTATGCAGTAATAACATGAAACCTAAACTTTATTAACAAATATATTTATTAATAAATATAAACTGTTATATTATGTCTGCAGAGGGGCCAGTGGTGCCTGGAGGCCTGTAGTAGGCCTGGGAGGCTTAGCTGACCATTAACTGGATGCCTGAGACCTGGGGCAGCTGGAGGGAACTGGCAGGAGACCTATAGGCCTGGCTAGCCATGTCTGGAGGCTTGAGACCTTGGGCAGCCAGCAGGACTGTATAATAAATATCTCAAGATGTTTTAATGTTTCAATGCTTAGGTCTTAAATGATTCTCAGCTAATTCATATAAGTTAACCTGACCAACTATTCTCAATCAGCCACGTGGCTTTGTGTACCTTCAGAGGTCACAGAGCTCATGTCAAGATGTCCTTCTTCTTCCAAGTTTTCTGGTGGAAAGAGCTTCCTTTGTTTTTCCTGAGGATTTCTTAGTTCCTCCCAGGAAGTTCTGCCTTCCTATACTCTTTTTGCCCAGTTAATTGGCTACCAGCAACTTTTATTATTCTATAGGAGAATGCCTCAGATAAGGCATTATCCAAATCAGCTTTTGAAAATCATGTGAAAGACTTTTCTCCAACAAGGACAATCTTAACTATTTTTTAAAATTTTTTTCCTTTATTTTTTATTTCTTCAAGTTACATCTCAATCGCAGTCCCTTCCCTATTCCCCCTCCAGTCCCACCCTCCCACCCTCAACCCCCCATCCTCTTCCCTTTTTTTTCTTTTAAGTTTAAGGTATATCTTATTTCCCCCTACAGTTTCCCCTTTCAGTCCAACAAATGGCTCTTTCTCTTATAATAATAAATACAATAGAGTACAACAGAGGTAATTAGGCCACAGTTATGAGGGTTATATGGCTTAATGTACATTCCCAATGTCCAGTCCATATGTATTTGGTACCTGACTTTAACATTCTACTATCTAAACATCTCCATGAGTTTAAAGGTCTATATCTGACTCAACATTCATACTAACTTGCAACACAATTTTAAAAGTATCTTCTTAGATTTATAACACTCTCTTGACTCCTAAACAACTATGTGGTGATGTTTTTAATACATCTGCAATATGAATATACCATAGTAAACTTGTTGATAATAGTAAATGAGAATTAGAAATAATGATATTTGTAGAAGTCCTTTCTTCTCTCATCATTTTTTTTCTTCTCCAGTCTAACTATACTTTTTTCAATTCTTTGTGGCTTCCAGCTTGTTGCAAAAATATGTATTATTAATTTAAACATATATGTATCATTTGAGTTTTGATTCACTAAGTGAATATTATTAATCAAGCAGTTATTCATCCCTCACCATTTACAGACAGTGTTGAAAATATGAGTAAGCATAAGTTACATTTTCTAGCACAAATATATATATATGTATATATATGTATATATATACCCAGAATAAATAAGCAGCTCATTAAATTTATTTAAACTGAAATGCTGTGATTAAAAGTGCAAATAAAATTATTTCACCTGAACTAATTTGCATGAAAAGGAAAGTATAGGTACTCTGTGCATCATAAATAATGCCTCCATCTTCTGGCTGTGCTCTCACATAGCAGAATGGACAAACAGGTGAACCAGCTGCAAGGTACTAAAAGGGCACTAATTGCATTGAGATGAGTTCTACTCTCATGAGATAATCACCTCACCTCTTAGTCCTATGCCTTTGGGAATTCTGTTTAATATATGAATTTGGGAAGGAAAAATCATTTCACAACATAGCAATAATAAATCAAATTACTCAGTTGTGTAGTGATATCTACTGTTTCACAGACAACCTGCTTTATTACATGGTAATGTAGCCTCTTACAATAGATCTTAGAAGCGTTACCCTTAATTTTGTATCAATATACAAAGATCAATACCAATGTGGCCAAATATAATCTTAATTTTGTATCAATGAGGATGTGAGATACATATATATATATATGTATATATCTAATACATATATACATATATATATTAAAACCTTTTAATCCCTCAGTAAATATTTTGGAAATTTTAAGATAAATTTAATTTTTCTGATACAAAAATAATGCATACTTTTTTTCTTGGGTTCAGTTAAAAATCCAAGTAACAGTTGCCCACAATTTTAAAAGATGGTATTCTATCAATTCATTGAGAACTTGATATAATGTATTTTGTTCATATTCATCCTTCCTCTTACTATCCCCAGATCTATTTCCACCTCCTTACCCATGAAATTTTGTTTTCTCCTCCTCTCTCCACCTCTCTTTGTCTTTTTAAACTCAGAGTCTATTTTAAACCAAGAACATGGGGACTGCCTTATAGAGTGATTGATCTACCAGAGTTCACACTTTTAAAGAAAACTATCTCTTTCCCAGTGGTTATCAAATGTTAGCTTCTTGCTAGGGTCTAGGGATGAGACTTCCTGCCCACCTCTCCTTTCGTAGTACCTCATAATGTTGCTATTCCTTAATAAGTAGCCACCTGTCTATTGCACATGTTTCTATTGAAAACCATACATTAATAGCTATTATTTATTGACCATTCGGTATTCAGTGTTTCTGCTACCCATTCATGCTCCATAATAATATTTAGATGTAAGTAATATTATTATGCCATTTTAAAAAGTAGGAAATTGGTATAATAACATGATGTGATAACTTCTTCTAGGTTATGGTGCCAATATTAAAAGAAGGCAGATTTCTAAAACATGCACTTAGTCTTTGGAGCCCAGGTGTTTAACCACTCAGAGTAATGACTATTTAGTATTATGTACACAATTTCTTAAACTGCCTAATTCATTTAACATGTAATATATATGTATCATAATTGACTACTATTTAATAATTTGATTTTTTTCATTGAAGACCTAAAAATTTATTAGTTGAACATACAAACATAATTTCCATTCCTATTTTTCCTTAATTTTCTTCTAATTTTTTACCATGGAAATAACCTAACAATACAAGCACATGTTAAAAATATCTATAACAATGTTGGAAATATCCACAGATTTCTAAAGAACAGGGATATAACTTTAATTTCATATTTTCTGAGACAATTCCAGATATTTTGTGATATTAAATACTATATACCTTACAAAACATTTTTATAGATGATATAGTCTGGGTATGCCATTAGCTGAAAGCTAATTATAACTGAATCAGTTCTGTTTACTTATAACCTCAGATATAAGCAAATAAATTTTCATAGTTCTTTGAAGTATTAAAGATTTTTATAAGAACCATTTAGTTTAAATTATAAATAATAATTGTGAATATTTATAAGGTACAATGTAATATGTTGAAACATTTATATTGCAGAAAGATTTAGTTATGATAATTCACCTATCCATAATCACATCTACTTTTCATATTTTGTTGAGTATTGTATTAGCAATATATCCTTTATCTATTTATAATATACATTGCATCATTATTAACTGTAGCCACAGTGAAATTTTGGTGATATTCAAATAATCCTAGGGCCAGGTGTTATCTACACCATTCTACGAGAAAGATATTCTCCAGAACGTCTAGAGACATTTTATTTTTCTCTAAGTCCTTGTTGTTACCTTTAGGGGTTCCCAAGTAGCATTTAATTGAAGGCTGACTGTGTTAGATATATACCCCCAGGTTTTGTTGCCAGAAATATCCTTTTACTTATCAGTGGAGAAGGTTTTTACTTCTATTGCTGCATTTAAAGGTATCTGTAGATTCCATTACTCAGTTCATTGAGAAAAGCTCAAAGCTAAGGGAGGAGAGCTCTGAGGTCTGTTTGATCAAAGAGGCACAGTGAAATGACAGTTCCCAAGCTGGCTGAAATTCTTTCAGTTGTTAATGTTTATAGGGAAACTTGATACTTGAATATGTTCTATGTGTGATATTTTGTGGCAAACCTCTTTAGTTGATTCCAGTTCTGAAATGATTTTTAGACATTAGCCCTGATGAAAATTAACTCTCACTATTTACAATAAACAGACTTTCATCCTCTTTTGAGTTCTGAAAGCAAATGTACCTAAGTTACAGGAGGGTTTTAGTCTCTAATCTTTTCCCTCCTTAAAATTACTGTAATCCCATCCACATGAAAGGCACAGACTTAAAGGAATGATATTAAACTATCATTGGGTTATTAAGGAGTTGCATAGGCACACTCACCTAGGGAATAATTACGGAAAATACACAGATGATAGCAAAAGCACTCCAAAAACCTTGGCGTACTTAAACATAATATGTGTTAGCTAGTTTTATAGTGTTACTTTAAGCCAAAGTTAAAAAACAACAACAACAAAACAAACAAACAAAAAAAAAACAGGAGGAAATCTCAATTAAGAAAATGCTTTCATAAGACTGGGCTCTAAGCAAGCCTATAGAACGTTTTCTTAATTAGTGATTGATGGGAGAAGGCCCAGCCAACTCTGGGTGTTGCCGCTCCTGCACTGGTGATTCTGGGTTCTATAAGAAGCAGGCTGAACAAGTCATGAGGATAAAGCCAGTATAGGGCACCACTCCATGGACTCTGCCTCAGCTCCTGCCTCCAAGATTCCTCATGGTTTAAATTTCTGCCTTGGCTTACCTCGGTGAACTGTGACTCATGAAATATAAACCAAATAAATCCTTTCCTCCCCAAGTTTCTTTTGGTGTTTCATCACAACAATAGTAATTCTAATTACCACATGATGACTGAACCTAGTGTTCCTCCTTAAGGAGAAGAGTCAAGATTACTATACTGTTGTTAAAAGTATACCTTTTCAACATTACTGCAGAGCAGTTATGACTGTTATTCTTTACTTCCACATTATTTAGCACATTGCTGCTGGGTTATTGAAGTTCTAGTTTCTAGAGTGTGCATCTAGAGCCCACTTTGTTACCTGATGTGTTATATATTTAGGTTTGTGCAACCAGACTCACATTTGGCTCCACCTCCCTGTAGAGTTCTGGCCTCTCACAACAGTTACTGGACTCTGCTTCTTACTTTCTTATTATCTGTGCACTTTTAAAATTAGGATCTGGAAAACATATATACTAAAAGTAGAAGGAAAAGTCCATAGTAATATAATGGTGTATTACAGTTCAAAGGCTTTTTTTTCTATATTTATCTAAAGCAGTGGTTCTCAGTCTTCCTAATGGCGTGACTCTCATACAGTTCCTCGTGTTTTGGTGACTCCTAAGCATGAAATGATTTTGTTGCCACTGTTATGAATTGTAATGTAAATGTCTGATGTGTAGACATTTAAAATGCAACCCCCAAAGGAGTCATGACCCACAGGTTGAGAATTGCTGCTTTAAAGACTTAAGAAATGTGATTTATTATGATTTTACTGCTGTTGTTCATAAAGAACAGTCACTATTTAGCTGAAATTGATCAGAAATTCTGTTAAACACCTTGCAGTTGATGTCAACAGTCGCTTTAGGGAGCTTCAAAATATCCCCATCTTATGGGTAATGAACTACGGTTTAAATTATATGAGACTATACAGAGCTCCATATACGATTCAAATTCTAGCTGTAGTTCATTTGCTTTGGTCTCCAAACTGGAGCTTTGAATATATGTGGCACAGTGCTACTCCATTATAGATTGAAAGTCTGATAATATGAAAAGTTTAAGTAATTTCCCCAACTCGCCAAGTTGTTTGTAATTCCTTCTCTATGAAATATCAGTTGTATCTGTCCCCACAACTGCTACCAGCTAGTTTAGCATGTGAAGGTCAACAGGTGATATATATGTGTATTAAATCTTAGCAATAATAAACAATAATAAAAAGATCACCTTCCCTGAGAGACCCACAAAAGTCATCTCTCTCCTTAGTTTAGTGGCATGCGGATGAAAGAGAAGATTATGGGAATAGACTTCTGTCCTTTATCTCCATCTATTGTTTAAGTCGTCTTCACACATGGTGCAGTGACAAGAGCCATGCTCAGTGTCTCCAATAAAACAAATATTTGAGAAAAAACGTTAATAATTGTAAGGAATCTGTTGGACATATTCCTTGAAGTATGTGCTCTTGGGAGCTATAAGGAAATAAAATTTGGATCACACTAAGGACTTTTAGAGACTATTCAAGCCTTTCCCTCACTGCAAATAATACTTAAGAGGATATATTTTCTAGTAACAGACATGATAAAACTCCCAGGACATGGAAATGTATTACCAGTCAAAATGACTCTCAGCCTCCCAAGTTCTTGACGAGGAGCTGAGGCTCATTTATGCATTAGGTTTTAGCTGTACAGTAATGTGTTGGGCTGCAGATCTAAACCTAGAGATCATTTTTCTGCATTCATGTTAACTTTTCACTGTGTTCTTTTCAAAATTACTGACTTTTAATTTTATAGCTATCCTGGGCATGTAACAGATGTCATATAATATGAATATACTTTGCACTGAAACACTAACAGAGTGATGGATTTCGGGTACATTGAAGTACAAGAAAGAAAGAAAGGAAGGAAGGAAGGAAGGAAGGAAGAAAGAAAGAAAGAAAGAAAG